>OX596279.1:37862983-37912983 GCA_951394225.1 Harpalus rufipes
CACACACACACACACACACACACACACACACACACACACACACACACACACACACACACACACACACACACACACACACACACACACACACACACACACACACACACACACACACACACACACACACACACACACACACACACACACACACACACACACACACACACACACACACACACACACACACACACACACACACACACACACACACACACACACACACACACACACACACACACACACACACACACACACACACACACACACACACACACACACACACACACACACACACACACACACACACACACACACACACACACACACACACACACACACACACACACACACACACACACACACACACACACACACACACACACACACACACACACACACACACACACACACACACACACACACACACACACACACACACACACACACACACACACACACACACACACACACACACACACACACACACACACACACACACACACACACACACACACACACACACACACACACACACACACACACACACACACACACACACACACACACACACACACACACACACACACACACACACACACACACACACACACACACACACACACACACACACACACACACACACACACACACACACACACACACACACACACACACACACACACACACACACACACACACACACACACACACACACACACACACACACACACACACACACACACACACACACACACACACACACACACACACACACACACACACACACACACACACACACACACACACACACACACACACACACACACACACACACACACACACACACACACACACACACACACACACACACACACACACACACACACACACACACACACACACACACACACACACACACACACACACACACACACACACACACACACACACACACACACACACACACACACACACACACACACACACACACACACACACACACACACACACACACACACACACACACACACACACACACACACACACACACACACACACACACACACACACACACACACACACACACACACACACACACACACACACACACACACACACACACACACACACACACACACACACACACACACACACACACACACACACACACACACACACACACACACACACACACACACACACACACACACACACACACACACACACACACACACACACACACACACACACACACACACACACACACACACACACACACACACACACACACACACACACACACACACACACACACACACACATGCTTGTATTGGCCGAGGTTTCAGGTCCAACTCGAACTGAATGAGAGTGAGGACCTGCCTCATTTAACCCGGATAGCATTACTTCGGAAAGGTGTTCAGTTCGGACAACATGTGTTTTATAAATCTTTTACAAAATTTGTTGTTATTTTTCAAACAGGACTCGTACTTTTTGCACAATTAATTTATTATTCACATGAGGTCCGGGTGCAAAAATGTAAGGTCCAATTTTAAATCTCAGTTGGTAAGTTAGATAGTTATACAGTTCTTACTGTATAGTTCGGTTAGATATCGGTAGGTTGTGCATGATGTGTATGTTAGATTTAAGATTGCATTCGAAGTAATAAACTTGTTCCCATTATTTGAACAGAGTTTGAAATAAACAATGATTATTTAAATTATACCAATGTTTATCTATTTTTTTTGATTTTAAGTTAAATAAATTAAATATTTTCTTTGGTTGAAACCATTCTCCCTTCACAAAGTGCTGTATAGTCTTTTAGCTTTCATCATATAAACAAAAATAGCAGCGCCAATGGTTACGATAATAATTAGCGGTTTTCTATGGAGCGATAGCAACATTTCCAAGAACGGCACTTAATTTAGTTTCAAAAACTATTTCCAATTTCCTTAGTTTAAAATAACAACTGATAAAATTTGAACAATTAATGTTGTGGTTCTCTGTTTAACTATTTTACAAATTTGTTACTCATTTATAAGAATTATATATATATATATAATATAGCTTTCAATAAATATATAATTGAAAGTACGTGTGACCACAAGTTTATTTACAGCTTTATAACATTGTTATAGGAATATGACTTTCAAAGAATGCTAATATATTACCTATAAGACTATTATTACTAAAATAATCATCTTTAAGGAAATGTCATCCACCCCAACTGCATTAGACTTTAGTTTGTTCACATGTTGTATATTGTTGCATTATCAACAAGTTTAAAATTAAAGCATTTTGCGAGCAAGTTTCAATATTTATCATTAATGTACTGTTTCGCAGCATTATCATTAATATTTGATGTTCCACCATTATCTATTAAATATAATTCAGAATTATCTAGTGGAGATAATTTTTTTTGTTCAGTTTCATTTATAACTCCAACACGTCTTAATTTTTTCCATAATTTATTAGAGTTTCTAATATTATTATTTATATCATTTTCAAGAAATACGTGCTTCTCTCTAAGTATCGCAGTAGTTGTATAGTTACGTAATTGTTTATAATAATTGAATTAGCCTTTGTTTTTTATTTTCTGTTCTCCTTTAACGCTCTATCCCTTCTTTTCTGCATTATGGAGTAATCCAGGGGCTATAATGTTTACCTATCTACTTTAATAGATTTAATAGGGACATGTTCATTAAATAATGCAGAAATTTGGTCATTTAAATATGCAATTTTATCGTTAATGTTATTGATATATACTATTGGAAGAAATTAAATATGTAAAAAAATTATTGCGAAAATAATTAACAAGAATATTAATATTGATATCACCAGTACATATCAAGTGATCTGACTGCGGCATAAATGGGGAACAAGATATGTTATTGTAAAAATCACAATAATTTTGGTAAAAACAGTTAAAATAATATTTATTACACAAACTAATAGTCTCATGGATCATATATAAACATTCGTTGAGAGCCATATTCGAATAGAATTGTTATAAATTAGTTAACAAAAATGACCAGAATATGAGGACCACGAAATAATATTATAAAATCATAGTTATTATAGAAATAATAAACGAAATAATATGTACTACGCAATCTAAGAGACTTACATCCTTTAAGAATGTAAAATTAAAATTTTAAAAATTAAAATTTGTGAGACGACTAGAATTTCAGCTTTTATTCCAGGCTAAATTCTATATTATATCTAAGACTTTTTACTGATATTTCATTTAAATGAATGCAAAAATGTATATTTGCCAAATTATAAATGAACGTCACAAGGAATATACATAATTTAAACATTTTTGAACTTAATAATAATTATAATGGGAATAACAAAAGATTAATAATCAATTTAAAGCAACATTTTAAAAAAACCCGCCATAAAAACAAGGGTTGAACGAAATGAGAATGAGGACCAAGATATGTTATTGTAAAAATCATAATAGTTAGCGAAAAAATAGCTAAAATAAAACTTATTACACAAACTAATAGTCTCATGGATCATATATAAACGATCTTTGAGAACCATATACGAATAGAATTGTTATAAATTAGATAACAAAAATGACCAGAATATGAGGACCACAAAATAATATAGTCAAATCTTAGGCATTATAGAAATAATAAATGAAATAATATATACTACATATTCTAAGAGACTTACATCCTTTTAGAATGTAAATTCAAAATTGTAAAAAATTAAAATTTGTGAGACGACTAGAATTTCAGCTTGTATTCCAGGCTAAATTCTATATTATATCTAAGACTTTTTACTGATATTTCATTTAAATGAATGCAAAAATGTATATTTGCCAAATTATAAATGATCGTCACAAGGAATATACATAATTTAATCATTTTTGAATTTAATAATAATTATAATGCCAATAACAAAAGATTAATAATAAATTTAAAGTAGCGTTTTAAAAATACCCGCCATAAAAACAAGGGTCAAACGAAATGAGAATGAGGACCAAGATATGTTATTGTAAAAATCGCAATAGTTACCGAAACAATAGCTAAAATAATACTTATTACACAAACTAATAGTTTCATGGTTCATATATAAACATTCTTTGAGAGCCATATACGAATTAGAATTGTTATAAATTAGATAACAAAAATGACCAGAATATGAGGACCACAAAATAATATAATCAAATCTTAGGCATTATAGAAATAATAAATGAAATAATATATACTACATATTCTAAGAGACTTACATCCTTTAAGAATGTAAATTCAAAAATTGTAAAAAATTAAAATTTGTGAGACGACTAGAATTTCAGCTTGTATTCCAGGCTAAATTCTATATTATATCTAAGACTTTTTACTGATATTTCATTTAAATGAATGCAAAAATGTATATTTGCCAAATTATAAATGATCGTCACAAGGAATATACATAATTTAATCATTTTTGAACTTAATAATTATTATAATGCCAATAACAAAAGATTAATAATAAATTTAAAGTAGCGTTTTAAAAGTACCCGCCATAAAAACAAGGGTCAAACGAAATGAGAATGAGGACCAAGATATGTTATTGTAAAAATCACAATAGTTAGCGAAAAAATAGCTAAAATAATACGTATTACACAAACTAATAGTCTCATGGATCATATATAAACATTCTTTGAGAGCCATATACGAATAGAATTGTTATAAATTAGATAACAAAAATGACCAGAATATGAGGACCACAAAATAATATAATCAAATCTTAGGCATTATAGAAATAATAAATGAAATAATATATACTACATATTCTAAGAGACTTACATCCTTTAAGAATGTAAATTCAAAATTGTAAAAAATTAAAATTTGTGAGACGACTAGAATTTCAGCTTGTATTCCAGGCTAAATTCTATATTATATCTAAGACTTTTTACTGATATTTCATTTAAATGAATGCAAAAATGTATATTTGCCAAATTATAAATAATCGTCACAAGGAATATACATAATTTAATCATTTTTGAACTTAATAATAATTATAATGGGAATAACAAAAGATTAATAATCAATTTAAAGCAGCGTTTTAAAAATACCCGCCATAAAAACAAGGGTTGAACGAAATGAGAATGGGGACCAAGGTATGTTATTGTAAAAATCATAATAGTTAGCGAAAAAATAGCTAAAATAAAACTTATTACACAAACTAATAGTCTCATGAATCATATATAAACATTCTATGAGAGACATATACGAATAGAATTGTTGTAAATTAGATAACAAAAATGACCAGAATATGAGGACCACAAAATAATATAATCAAATCTTAGGCATTATAGAAATAACAAATGAAATAATATATACTACATATTCTAAGAGACTTACATCCTTTAAAAATGTAAATTCAAAATTGTAAAAAATTAAAATTTGTGAGACGACTAGAATTTCAGCTTGTACTCCAGGCTAAATTCTATATTATATCTAAGACTTTTTACTGATATTTCATTTAAATGAATGCAAAAATGTATATTTGCCAAATTATAAATGAACGTCACAAGGAATATACATAATTTAAACATTTTTGAACTTAATAATAATTATAATGCGAATAACAAAAGATTAATAATCAATTTAAAGCAGCGTTTTAAAAATACCCGCCATAAAAATAAGGGTTGAACGAAATGAGAATGAGGACCAAGATATGTTATTGTAAAAATCATAATAGTTAGCGAAAAAATAGCTAAAATAAAACTTATTACACAAACTAATAGTCTCATGAATCATATATAAACATTCTATGAGAGACATATACGAATAGAATTGTTGTAAATTAGATAACAAAAATGACCAGAATATGAGGACCACAAAATAATATTATGTAACCACAGGCATTATAGATATAATAAATGAAATAATATGTGCTACGCAATTTAAGAGACTTACATCCTTTAAGAATGTAAATTCAAAAATTGTAAACAATTAAAATTTGTGAGACCACTAGGATTTCAACTTTTATTCCAGGCTAAATTCTATATTATTTCTAAGACTTTTTACTGATAATTAATTTAAATGAATGCAAAAATGTGTATTTGTGAAATTATAAATGAACGTCACAAAGAATTTAAATAATTTAATAATTTTTGAATTTAATAATAATAACAATAATGCCAATAACAAAAGATTAATAATAAATTTTAAATAGCGTATTAAAAATACCCGCCATAAAAACAAGTATTGAATGAAATGTAAATGGCGACGAAGATATGTTATTGTAAAAATTACAATACAAAACAGCTAACAAAAATACTTATTACACAAGTTAATTCCGTGGACCTCATACGATTATTGTGGTCATATTTTTAACTAATTTATAATTATTATATTCGCATACGGCTCTCAAAGGAAGCTTATATATGATCCGTGAGACTATTAACTTGTGTAATACGTATTTTTGTTAGCTGTTTTGTATTGTAATTTTTACAATAACATATCTTCGTCGCCATTTACATTTCATTCAATACTTGTTTTTATGGCGGGTATTTTTAATACGCTATTTATTATTAATCTTTTGTTATTGGCATTATTGTTATTATTATTAAATTCAAAAATTATTAAATTATTTAAATTCTTTGTGACGTTCATTTATAATTTCACAAATACACATTTTTGCATTCATTTAAATTAATTATCAGTAAAAAGTCTTAGAAATAATATAGAATTTAGCCTGGAATAAAAGTTGAAATCCTAGTGGTCTCACAAATTTTAATTGTTTACAATTTTTGAATTTACATTCTTAAAGGATGTAAGTCTCTTAGATTGCGTAGCACATATTATTTCATTTATTATATCTATAATGCCTGTGGTTACATAATATTATTTTGTGGTCCTCATATTCTCATTTCGCTCAACCCTTGTTTTTATGGCGGGTATTTTTAAAACGCTGCTTTAAATTGATTATTAATCTTTTGTTATTCGCATTATAATTATTATTAAGTTCAAAAATGTTTAAATTATTTATATTCCTTGTGACGTTCATTTATAATTTGGCAAATATACATTTTTGCATTCATTTAAATGAAATATCAGTAAAAAGTCTTAGATATAATATAGAATTTAGCCTGGAATACAAGCTGAAATTCTAGTCGTCTCACAAATTTTAATTTTTTACAATTTTGAATTTACATTCTAAAAGGATGTAAGTCTCTTAGATTATGTAGTAAATATTATTTCATTTATTATTTCTATAATGCCTCAGATTTGATTATATTATTTTGTGGTCCTCATATTCTGGTCATTTTTGTTATCTAATTTATAACAATTCTATTCGTATATGGCTCTCAAAGAATGTTTATATATGATTCATGAGACTATTAGTTTGTGTAATAAGTTTTATTTTAGCTATTTTTTCGCTAACTATTATGATTTTTACAATAACATATCTTGGTCCTCATTCTCATTTCGTTCAACCCTTGTTTTTATGGCGGGTTTTTTTAAAATGTTGCTTTAAATTGATTATTAATCTTTTGTTATTCCCATTATAATTATTATTAAGTTCAAAAATGTTTAAATTATGTATATTCCTTGTGACGTTCATTTATAATTTGGCAAATATACATTTTTGCATTCATTTAAATGAAATATCAGTAAAAAGTCTTAGATATAATATAGAATTTAGCCTGGAATAAAAGCTGAAATTCTAGTCGTCTCACAAATTTTAATTTTTTACAATTTTGAATTTACATTCTAAAAGGATGTAAGTCTCTTAGATTATGTGGTAAATATTATTTCATTTATTATTTCTATAATGCATATGATTTTATAATATTATTTCGTGGTCCTCATATTCTGGTCATTTTTTTTAACCAATTTATAACAATTCTATTCGTATATGGTTCTCAAAGAATGTTTATATATGATCCATGAGACTATTAGATTGTGTAATATGTATTATTTTACTTATTTTTCCGTAACTAGTCTGATTTTTGCAATAACGAATCTTAGTCCTCATTTACATTTCATTTATCTCTTGCTGTTATGTCGGGTATTTTTAAAACGTTATTTAAAGTTTATTATTAATCTTTTGTTATTGGCATTATAATTATTATCTAGTTTACAAAATATTTAAATTATGTACATTCTTTGTGACGTTCATTTGCAGATCTGTAAATCTGTATAAATTTATACATTAGAGTGACAGGTTTCGTTGCGATTAGTATAGGCGTAGGATTTACAGATGTGAACAGAATCGACCCATTACGGTTGTGTACAAATTGCCCCAGAATACTTTTTCGAAGGAGTTTCAAAAACGGCTCAACCAATTTTTTGTTTATGGCAATTATATTAAACATAGATTGTAATGAATATAAAATAACATTTCTTAAATTTGTTATTATATAAGTAATAATAATATTTTTGACAACTTTAAATCGTTTTGAATTAAAATTTACTTCAATACAATCTTTACAAATTAAAAACTTCAGATACATTTCACTTTTTAATAAAAAATACGAGTATGTAGTATTTGAGATTAACTTGACAAAAGAATTACCCGTATATGACAATGTAAATCTAAGTAGCTGGAGAACCGGCGAATAATGAGTGAAGAAAAAACAAGCAAATATTATACACAATTATTCTTTATTCTTAATATTAAAATTAATAGTGTAAAATATTTCATATACTTAAATTTATAAAAATACTTTATAAAAGTATCTTACATCTTACTAAAATTCACAAGTATTATTTATGAATTTTAATACGGATATGATATAGAACGAATATAATATGAACACTAAGTAGTTTTTATTATTTATGACACCTAGCATTCCTCGTGGCATTCAATGAAATAAATTTTCGATGATTTACTATAAAATTTCCATACATCCATTATATTTATAATTAATTGCTTAGAATTATGATTATTATTCCTTACAGTAATTTTGTCAACGTCACGAGTTGTAAACACATTTCAAATTGACTTATTTTTTCATCCTCTCTAAGATCAGATGGCTAAATTAGTATAACGCAGAAATTTAAAATAGATATGAAATTTTCTTTCATATTATGTATTACACGATTACGCCGATTAGTGATTCACTCGTAACACTTCCATTCGCATACAAATTTTAAAATACATATTAGATTCATGTAAATTGAAGTGTTAGTCGTGAACCAAATTAAAAATTTTAAATCGCGATATTTTTAAAGAGTGTGGTATGAAATAATAAGGAATTGAATTGAAAATATATTTAAAACCCGTATTTTAATTTAAATTGAAAATTGTGGGAAATCGTTGAAAATATTACTAGGATTAATATTCACAACTTTAAACAATTATTTATAAATATAACGGATGCATAAATACATACTACATAATCATCAATGCCACGACGAATTCAAGTTGTTATAAATAATAAAGACTATTGTATAGTATAAAGTAATAAATATTTAGCATTGTTTATTTTTATGTAAGTTAGTTTATTTCATAAATTGTTATTTTTTTTTTAAGTAAATAAGTTGCTTTATTTATGTCGCACCTCACATTCGTATTGAATTTTACAAATATGTATTTGTATTTGAGTAAGGTAAGTTCTTTTGATTCACTCATATACCTAACGCACATAAGGTTTTTTCAATATGTTGCCTTTGCATTATAGACGTTTGAAAATATGTATGTTAAATATTTAATGTACCGATAGGGAAATAGAAACTTATTTTTTTATTAAATCCTTCAGTGTCGCTTTATTTAATGTCTGACTTTATACGTATACCATCGCAGATTATTACCCATTACTGGATGTGTTTTTATTCGCGCCCTAAAAGTTATTTAAAAATTACATTCGAAGTCAGATCGTCAGAATCAGTACAGGTTATTTAACGCATCCAGCAACGCTATCTTTTAATAATAATTGTTTATACATAGGTACATTACAAAATTAAAGGAATATCATTAAATTTGGCATTTACTTTTTACTCTGCTATACAATAATGTTATAATAATAGTAAATATAAATAATAACTATAAGTTCGAAACATGCGAAATGTATATCAAATGTATGTTTGCATATTTTTAAGAAAAACGAAATATATATTTGGCATTTTTTTGAGAACTGATAGTTCTAAATTATTACTTAATAATAAATGTGTGCGTGTTTTTTAAAGATGCCCAAAGAACATATTAGTAGTTCTGTAAAATATATTGCTATTTTCATTAATAGAACATTAACAAATTTTTATTTACCCCATAAATATTAAACAATTTTTTTTTAGGTTGACCTGGTTTTTGGTTTATACTGCATATTTTACTATAATTATAATTTATACATTTTTAATACATATATTTGGATTCATCAATTTTTTTATTTATGTTTGAGATATTGCATTGATTTGTAATATGATTTTTTAAAAATATTTACAAATTTAGTGAAAAAATAATTATACATTATTCTATACACGTATGAAATAAAAAATACAAATTTAAAATGTTTTATTTTTATTCAATAGAATATTGCAATAAAACGCAAAGTTGATAATAAATAAATACAGCGCACACAAAGAGAGAGAGATAGCAAATAAGTTGCAATAAATTTGTATCAGAATACAGAATATGCGATCCCCTGCGGTCGTCAAGCACCAGCGGAATACTGGTGGCGCCTTCGGAGAGCATAGTGCGGATAATACGAGTACTACCACTTTTGTACACAACCTTAATACCTTAAAGGAGATTATTTTTTAATAACCATTCATTTTATAATATAAGTATTGCACTATATTGTATTTTGCTGTAAAAGATTTTGGTTATTACATTGTTACTTATATGTACTAATTTAAATTGGGATCGAAAAAGGCGCATCTAGCGGTCAAATTTCTAACTGAGAAGTTGCCAGCTCTGCGTCTACGCGTTGCATTTCCAGGCTTTGCGAGTTAGACGACGCTCCAGCAATCTTCTTCTTATTTGGCTGTGGCGTATACTAAACAATAAATATATACGCAATTTGCGGTAGGGTAGAGCGTGCGTTGTTATTTGGGTGGTCCAGTGCGTGTTGCAACAAAGGATTTTGTTGTTTGTTGTTTGCATGTGTTTTGTCGGCTAATCACAGGCTAATATTCAATAATACTATTTTGTATTTTACTACAGTAGGTACATAACTAAAATGAGTGATATTAGTGAGTTTGAACCATTTTCTGCATCTGACAGTGATGATAGTTATCATGTGGATTTAGAAGACTCTGAAACTGATGATGATGTAAGTAAACCGTCAACTTCTCAAGTTAAACGAAAGAAAATCAATTCTAGACAACATCGGGACAATAAAGTTCATAAAAATAAAGCAGGCGTTTGTAACTATGAAGAAATTTTGAAAGGCATAGAGGAGGCAGATAAAAAGTTAATTGTTGCTGCAGTAGAGAAAAAATTTGATAAAAGAACTAGTTGTATTTATTGCAAAGAATTGGTTTTAAAATTACCCAGACATTTTATTCGAAAGCATAAAAATGAAAAAGAAGTAAAAGAATTTTGTAATTATCCTGCTAAAGATCCCAAAAGACTAAGTATTATTGAAAAATTACGAAAACAAGGTAATTTTCAACATAATAAACAAACGTATGAAGAAAAAAACGGGAATTTAATTGTAACAAGAAGACCGAGAACTGAAAGTTCTAGTAACAATTATTTACCATGCCCGTTATGTCTGGGTTTTTATTCTCGTCGCACATTATATTTACATTCTCGTAGATGTAAACAAAAAAAACAAACAAATTTTGATCAATCAAGGGTTCAAAAAGCTGGACGAGCATTATTGCCCATGGATACTGATGCCTGTGATATTTTAAAAACGAGAGTGCTGCCGTATTTAAAAAATGACTATATATCAGAAATTATTAAAACAGATAAACTAATAATACAATTTGGTTCGGATTTGGCGTTAAAATTGTGCAAAGATCAACATTTGAGCAATCATATAAGACAAAGAATGAGAGAATTAGGACGTTTAGTTCATGAATTGACAGCAATAGATAAAAACATAACTCAATTACAAGATATATTTCACGCGTCAAAAGCAAATCTGTTTTTTAAAGCATTATCTAATTTGGCAGAATTAAACATTGAAAATGGAAGTTTTGGAAAACCATCAACCGCCTTAAAGTTAAGAACTTCAATTCATACATGTTCTGAAATATTGTTAGCATTGGCTGTACCCGATGAACATAAAATAAATGAAATACAACAATTTCTCTCAGTCATCAACTTAAAATTTAAACGGTATTGTGCATTAGCACTACAAACAATTGACTCATTAAAGTGGAATAAGCCAGTAAAATTGCCCGAAAGCGAAGAAATTAAATTTTTTTGTGATTATTTAGATAAAGAAGAAAAAACTTTATTTAAAAAATTAAGTAAAAGATACACATATGATATTTGGAATAAGTTATCAAAAGTTGTGCTCTGCAACATTTTAGTTTTTAATCGAAGACGTGCGGGAGAATCGCAAATGATAAAAATTACAGAGTTTGAGAAAAGACACACTATCGAAGAAGATTCTGATTTATATAGAATGTTGTCAGAATCTGAAAAACAAGTTTGTAATAATTACTATCGTATTCAAGTCCGCGGAAAATTACGTAATGGTGTCCCCGTTTTAATTTCAAAATTCCAAATAAAAATTATAGAACTTATTTTAAAATATAGGTTTAAAGCTGGAGTACACCATAAAAACCCATTCGTATTTGGACGATTAAATAATAGTTTTATACGAGCAACTGATGCTATAAGATTACTTGCTGTCGAATCTGGTGTTAAAAATCCGGAAATAATTCGATCAACAGCCCTGCGCAAACAATTAAGTACACAAGTTCAAGTTCTGAATTTAAAAAAGAACGAAATGGATGATTTAGCAAACAGTTTGGGCCATGATATAAGAATACATAGGTCATATTATAGACTGCCAGATCACATGGTTCAAATTGCGAAAACTGGAAAAATTCTTTTGGCAGCGAAACAAAATTTAATTTTAAAAAATCAGGGTCGAGGATTAGATGATATTCAAATTTTTAAATCAGGTTTGTTTTATATTCAATTTATTAGTATATATATATATATTACAATTTTTGTTAATCTTTACATTTAGGTTATCTGAAACCCGGACAAGAAGAGTCGAAAATGAATTGGGAAACTGCTGTTTCCGAAAGTATCGAAGAATGCGTACCAAGTACTTCAGATTCATGTAATATTTCATACATATCTTCTGAAGATCAACTTAATTCTGAAAATCAATCAGGTATTTTTATTTGTTTAAATAATTAATATAATATCTATATTAACTTATTTTTCATTTATATGTAGTTCCTGAGGTGGGTAATGAAGAATCTCTGGAAAGTGTTAACAGCTTGTTGTTTCCGGTTGCGCATAATAGTGAAGATATTTTAGATACTTTTGTCACAGCCTCGGCAGTGGATGAAGATTCCGAAAATGAACCGAGTGAGTATAATACATTCACAACTTATAAGAAGGTATTTTTGTAAATATTAATGTATACCATTATGATTAGTTTTAAATCGTCTAAGAAAATCATTGGCAACTAGATCTGATGATGAGAGTAGCTGCAACAATGTTTTAAGCAAAGATAAAGTAGCTTCCGAAGATGAATCAACCAGTATGTATACCTACTTTTTTAATATACTAAAAAAAATATTTTTTTCAGAAGTAATGTTATTTTGTTAATGTCCGACTAGTTTATTATTATTATTATCATCATCATAATCTCTTACAGAAATCAATGGCAGGACAAAAATTAATAAAAACCTTGAATAAAATAATAAACTAATTGGACATTATAAACAGCCTTGATAGATATCTTAATTATTTATAATACGCTATAATACTTACCAATTTACCCATATTATGAAGTTTCAGAACGTCAAAAAAAGGTACGTAAACCTAACGAGACATCAAAAAAGAGACGAAAAGGTGAATCTGATGAAGAAGACGAGCAAATATCAGGAACTTCTGATGAAGAGAAGAACATATGTAAAAAGAAGCTAAAGAAAGGTAATTAAATTAAAATTAATTACCCTGTAAAATCACGAAACCGGTTACCGCTAGAACCAAAAGTAGATAAACAATCAGGAATAAAGTTAGTTTGTAACAATGAGTAAAGTACGTTGCATGAATAAAAACAATTCTGCGGTAATTTATTTTGTGAATCTAGTGTTATATTTTGTAATATATTTACATTTATTTTTTTTCTTAGCGACTACTCGGTGGATAACACCAGAAAAAAATGTGTTACGAAATAAATTCGAAAGTCATTTAAATAATATGACAGTACCAGGGAAGCAGGAATGTATGAAGGTACTGGATATGTCTCCACTAAAACGAAGATCATGGAGAGACATAAAAAATTGGGTCCATAACACCAACACAAGCCTGAAGAGGCGTCTAACGAAATGAATCTATCAAATTTAAGTCTAATTCTTTGTAAGCTATTGATATTCCATTAAATGTTCATTGGTTGACTTTACAATTTCCATCGTTGATAAGTTTGAAGATTCCTTGAAAGTTTTTCTTTATATTTTTCTTTTTACAATTATAGCTAAGTCTTGGTTAACTGAGGAAGTAATTATTGTATTATGAGTATTTGGAACTTGCAATACAGTGTTTTTTGTATACAGGGTGTTTCACGGATAAAGGACACCTCGATTAGTTTCTTATTAGGAATAAAAGAAAATAATTCAAATAAAAGTTGTAGTAAATCGAGGGAGACATTTAATAACAAAGTTATATATCTTCAAATGGGATAGCATAAATTTTTTTGACGCATTCAATAGAATATTTTTTTCTGAATTCAAACATTTAATCATTTTATATCCATACATAACAAAAATATTGAGAAATTCAATTGAGATTTAAATAAATTTTATTTTTACAGTTATTTTTAGTAGGCTATGTATGATAAACAAAAACTGGTATTTCTCATTTTGAATTATTTATTGCATAATTCCTAATAATAATAATAATTATAATAATAGGACACACTTTATAAAGCTATTAACAAATATTTTTTAGGTTTCGTTTTAATTTATCTCAATTGTTTTTCGTAAATAGCCCACTAAAAAATAACAAATAAAATAAAATTTAATTTTTTTTTCAATATTTTTTGTAAGGATATAAAATGAGCACATGGTTGTATTCAGAAAAAAACTATACTATCCTATTTGAAAAAATTTAACTATGTAATATTTGAGAACCACTGGTTTATTTTTTCTTCTTCAATAAGTGAATGTCCTTTGAATAATTTTCTTCTATTCCCAATACTAAAAAATATAATCGATGAGTCCCGCATCCGTGAAAGATCCTGTAATTTTCAATTATTCCAGTCATCATTATTTTTATTTAATATTATTTATTAATACAATTATTTACTTCTATGCGTTTTGTTTGATAATAGGTTATGTTGTTAGATTCTCTGTTGAATCTTTCTATTAATATGTTTTTATTATGTTTATTTATATAATATGTAGGTGGTTCTGTTAAATCGTATAATTTTTTTTATGATGAATAAAAGGAATTGGATATAATTGATATTTAGTATAAGAGTTTTGTAAAAATTCTGGCTCTGTTAACAAAATGTGGAATTGTTTGTTCTCTAATCTACAATGTGTGGTTATCTTATGTAATTGTAACAAATTTCCTTGTTACCTGTTATTATAATTAAATCAACATGGTTTATAATAGTGGTGTCTAATTTATTTAATGAACTTATTACTAACATCAGTTTTGTATTTGCAAAACTCCGGTTAGTTTTGAATAATTATAAATTTTTACTTCAGCATTAATGCCACGATTATTTTTTATTTAAAATATCCATTACTCATAGTTTTCTGATTTGTTTTCGTTTAAGTTTATTCGTTCTAATTTTGAATTGATTTCTGTCCGTTAAGTGTTTTTAATTAGTTATCCGTTTTGATTTTGGAGAATCTTTTGGTTATCTTTTAATTGGTCTATTAATTTATATTTTTCCGCATCACTGGTCTAAATTATCTGTAACTGATTTAATTTTACTAAATCTGTTAAAAACGCACGAAAAATTTTTATATGGGAAAACAACAATATGAAATGGCCAATAAAGGCGTAATTAAAAAATAAAGTTGACCATGATTCGGCCTATCCAACTTGCAGCGCTATCTTTTGCATAATCATAGAAGTATTTCTTTAAAGAAATATGCTTCCCATCTATTGGTAAGAAGTTGAAGTAATATTTCACCCGCCCAAAAAAAATATGAGGTCCGTATCGAATGACATGAGTATGAGGACATTTACAAAAAGTTGTGTTCTTGGTGTCAGTGAATAGTAAGGAGGATAAAATAGCATGGATGTGGTAGGTTACACGTAGTACTATGTATACTTAAGCTAGCCTCGTACAGTATGACTTACTTCACGAGTTAATTGAGATAAACAGGTTGTTCGTATGAGGTCCGTCCCCATATGTCGGCAACGGTCCTCACACGTGTGGCGGGAATACTCGTTGAGGACCTCACATGTCGGCCTTTACAAACTCACACACACACACACACACACACACACACACACACACACACACACACACACACACACACACACACACACACACACACACACACACACACTCATATCTATGCCCATGTGGCGACTTGATGCGTACACTATCAAAATGACGACCCGGTCAAGGAGCCATCATAAGGTTATTAATTTATATACGCGGTGTTATTGTGGTTCATTAATGCAAGAATATCAATTTTTTTTCTATTATTTTGTAAGGTATAGGATTTAGCAGAACCGTTTAATCCTATCTATATGGCGACTTTACATGTTATTTTTGACCTGGTTTTGGAACGGCAAAATGACGACCTGCATCCGTATTATACTTGCCAAGTGGCGACTTGTATAAACTATCAAACTGACGACAGGGCGCAGACAAAACTTATCACAGATGGCAGCACACTCAAAAATTAATAATTAGTCTTTTATTCATGTTTAAAACAAAAGAATGTAGACTTGTTATATATAATTGAAAAGCTTATAAAATAAGTAAAAAGATGAGACTATTTTCAACATAGATTCTCATATAAAAAATCATATGTGTTATATCTCAAAAATTATTCAATTTCCAAAAATTTTAATTACGCCTTATTATTCTATCTAAATATATTGTTTATTTTATTAGAATTATTTAACAATATTATGTAAATCAAACCCATATGTTTATAAAATGTAATCTTACGCGAATGTCTCGATGATCTATGTACTAAACAAGCAAGGGCGCCGGCAGGATTTTATTTAGGGGGGTGCAGAAAGATTTTCTCTCTACCCCCCCCCCCCCAGTCGTTTTTTTTTTTTTCGAAGAAAAAACAACGAATTACATTTCTGAACTACAATCAGTGATATGTTTATTTGATTTAAATAAACTCTTTTTGTATATGGACCTAATAAATTTAAATTTATTCTTTTTAGTAGAACCTACTAAAATTCATATGAATCATATCGTAACTTATTCAAAATTGTTTGAAGTTACGACACTACTAGAATTCAAATGAATTAGGAAGAATAGCGGGAAACTGATATATTTACGAAAAAACCAAAGTTAGATTTGGAAAATCTTGTTCAGAACTAAAAATTTGAACACTTAATCAGTATTTTATGGACAACAGATCCAATAAACCTTTTTTAAATTAATTTTCAACAACGAACATAGCTCTTTTAATTTGAATTATTCTTTATTTCTCAATTATAGCAATTTCATTTTTTCTCAAAAAAAATATTTTTTTTCAAAAGCCAGGGGGCTTACCCCCCTCCCGGCTCCAATGTAAACAAGCCATAAATTCACTTGCCGGACTATTAGAATGATGTAATATTGTCAAATACATATAAATTCCCCTTGTCAAAATACATAATTTGTACCAAAGGTACATTTATAATTTAAAAAATTCTAATATAGGAGATATCGCAATTTAATCCACTGCGCATGATCCATTTTATTGATTTTTCGATTGTGGAATGTGAATCGATTCCATTCCATACTTGTCAATACAGTTTTTTTTGCTATGGGAATATTGTTTATATGAGCAATTAAATGCATATTAAAATCAAGCCCCTTAATGAAGGGGCCTGCACTGGAAAAAAATGAACAATTTCGTGCCTCCCGCCAATTAATAGGTGGTCATTTGTTACCTAAAAATGGATAGAGGTACAAATTTGTCGATAGCACCAATGGATTCTAAGTACTTTCCTATATAAATATCCCAATATTCAAAATATTTACTACTCTGGTCTATTAGTTATGAATAAATTAGTAAAACAATTAAGATGATACAACCTTTTTAATTGAAATATGAGTTCTGAAAGATTTTTTAATGTTTTAGTAAAACAATATTTATGAAACCAAATTTTCAAAATAAATGTATAATTCAAATCGTTTATTTACAATAAATAAGAACAGAAATTCAAATACATACACAAAGTTTAATCTTTTTTATTAAGGGTGTATTACCGCTCAAAATTTTTTCCATTTGGAGAGGGTGTTTCACTGTTTTCTAAATGTGAAACTATTACGATATAAGTTACGACTAACGTTTCATGAAGTTAGAGAAGGAGATGCCGCATACAAGAGAGATATAAAAGCTGAAGTAGGTCGGGACTCTAACGATACTGGTTAGGCCTGTCTATTATTGGCTAACGATACTGGTTAGGCCTGTCTATTATTGGTTGAATGTATTCCGCTATTGGGTATTTAAAATATGACATATTTTATCAAGTCCACGTGGACACTTGAACAGTTTCATCAGTCAGTGAATCTTACAAATCTAGAAGATGGAACAATAAATTAAATATAGGTATCCGATAATTATTATGTACAGTGTGTTCAATAATGCGTTGTACTTTATCGATAAAAAATAAATGTTAATGATATTTTATGTATATATTAGTGAGCCTTTTTTTTATAAAAAATAATAAGTAAAAATAAAATATTCTCTACAAAAATCATAAATGTAATATTACTAGAAAATCATTCTTATAAATGCAATTAGTTTATAAAAATAATCCATCTAAGCAATTTTAATTATTTATTTTCTAATACAGGTACCTCTGGATTCTGGATGAAATATGTTATCTCATTACCGATATGCAACACATAATTTGTTTAACAAATGCATATTTACTTAGAATAAACATATTAAAAACGGTATTGATTATTAATAATAAGTTACTTGTTATACTATTCGTAAAAATATGCAATTATTACAAAAATAGCCAAGCTGCGTAGAACAGTTCATGCTATATATTTTCACTATTTTGTCGACATGCAACACATAATTTGTTTAACAAATGCATATTTACTTAGACTAAACATATTAAAATCGGTATTGATTATTAAAAATAAGTTACTTGTTATAATATTCATAAAAATATGCAATTATTACAGAAAAGGCCGAGCTGCGTATAGAACAGTTCATTGCTATATATTAAAATCGGTATTGATTATTAATAATAAGGTAGGTGAGACAAATAAAGCCCAGGTGGTAATAAAGCCCAGTTTCATATTTTCCGCCTTTTTGATACTTTTTTTACAATTTGCTACATTGCCTACTTAGGTACAACACTTTACTATCATTTAACAGAGGGAGGCACTGGTAACTATATTTGTGTACTACGTCACGTCGATTGAAAATGTAAATACTGGTTAACAACAATAAATTGCATGAAAGACGTTGGCAATTAAATACAATTTTAAGGTAATTTAGATTTTAAATTATTTATGTCATACATTATTAGATACATTAGAACCTTGGTAACCGCATTATAACTGTATTTTGTTTTAAACTGTTTGAAGTATGCTGAAATTTATTCTAACCTATTTCAATACGAATGCATATAATAAAGCCCGCCAATTTTTTGCTTGGGCTTTATTTCTTGCTGTAGTTAACAATTATGTTATTTTGTAGATGGGTAAGGTTTGTAAAAATATTAGAGCGAAGTGGACGTCGGAAAGTATGGAAGCTGCAATAAAGGCTGTACAACGCGGAAGAATAAGTCAAAGAGAAGCAGCTTCTCGCTATGGGATTCCCCGACGAACTTTACGTCAACATTTGAAAACTGGAAGTATTGCAAGAAAATTAGGTCGCACATCGTTACTATTACCTGCACAAGAAATAGAACTTGTAGAACGCATTGTACGCTTAGCAAACATTGGTTATCCTATAACTCCGAAAATGATGCGTCACCAAGTTTATCGCTTTATGGAAAGTAACAAAATAAAACACAATTTCAATGAAAACAAACAACTTGCTGGACGAGGTTGGTTTAGATTATTTATGAAGAGGCATCCTGAATTAGCTAAAAGAAAGGCACAGGCTATGAATGCTGCCAGAGCTCAAAAAATGAACAGGTTCATTGTAAAAGATTATTTTACAAAACTTAACGAAATCTATGAAACAATGGGCTTGAAAAACAAACCAGAACGTATTTATAATATGGATGAAAAGGGGTGTAGGTTAACAATCCATCATCAGCAAACAGTATTAGCACGAAAAGGTACCAAACGCCTGCATCTCATAGCTCCAGAGCATGCGGAGAATGTGACAGTGGTTGCATGTGTATCAGCTACAGGGAACGTAATGCCACCAATGATACTATTTAAAGGAAAAAGAATGAAACCAGAATTTGAGGACAATTTACCTGCAGGAGCACTTGTAAAAATGTCTCCTAAGGGCAGTATGACCACAGAACTGTTTATAGAATTTATTAATCACATGGCAAAGTACAAAGTCCATGGTCCAATACTTTTAATTTTCGATGGTGCCGCTTGTCATCTGGATTACTCAATCGTCGACGCCGCAGAAAAACATGAAATTTTATTGTTTTGCCTGCCGAGCAATACAACTCATGAATTGCAACCATTAGATAAATCGGTGTATCGAGCTTACGAGGCTTATTGGGACCAAGAGGTTTTGAATTACTGGGATCGTCATCCAGAGAGACGACTAACAAAAACAAGATTTAACAAAATTTTTTCTACGGTTTGGTCAAGATGTATGACACACGAAAACATAATAAATGGTTTCCGTAGTACAGGAATATACCCATTTGATCCTTGTGTAATACCCAGTGCTGCGTTTGCACCAAGTTTGCCCAGTGAGATTCCTTTAGATGATAATTCGGATTCGGATGATAATATTCCATTGGCTAAATTAAAGTCAGTAGAAAACGACAAAAATACATCATTTCACGAATTGATGAGTACCCCAGAAACATACACTCCTGTCAGTAATGTAGTTCGACGAAAGGCAATCAATTACAAAGCACAACAAGTCACAAAAGCCTTATTTAAAGAAAATAATTTAAAACTTGGAAAAACTGAACCTGGAACATCCAAAGAAACATCAAAGGACGAACCTCTACCAAGTACATCTAAGCAAAACCAAAATGACAGTTCCTGGTACTGCCCAGTGTGCAACATATGTGCGCAATATTCAATGCGAATGTGTGTTTCATGTCACACATGGATGCACGAACATTGCATTGGCTATACTTCATCTGACGACGAAGATTTTGAATGTATTTCTTGCAGTAAATAAGTGGGCCTTAATTTTTGTACTGGAAGAAATAAAGCCCAAAACGATTATTTTTTAAAAAATATTTTTTATAATACAGGTTTTTTTATAAACCACATAAAAGTGTTCTATTTTATGTTATAAGCGGTAAAGTTAATTTTTATACAGACGTAGTAGCAATAAAACTGTTTGATTAAAAAATAAAAATTATTTACTGTTAGGTGGGCCTTATTTGTCGCACTTACCTTACGTTACTTGTAATATTCGTAAAAATATGCAATAATTACAGAAATAGCCGAGCTGCGTAGAACAGTTCATGCTATATATTTTCACTATTTTGTCGACATGCAACACATAATTTGTTTAACAAATGCATATTTACTTAGACTAAACATATTAAAATCGGTATTGACTATTAATAATAAGTTACTTGTTATAATATTCGTAAAAATATGCAATTATTACAGAAATGGCCGAGCTGCGTATAGAACAGTTCATTGCTATATATTAAAATCGGTATTGATTATTAATAATACGTTACTTGTTGTAATATTCGTAAAAATATGCAATAATTACAGAAATAGCCGAGCTGCGTAGAACAGTTCATGCTATATATTTTCACTATTTTGTCGACATGCAACACAATTTGTTTAACAAATGCATATTTACTTAGAATAAACATATTAAAATCGGTATTGATTATTAATAATAAGTTACTTGTTATAATATTCGTAAAAATAGGCAATAATTACAAAAATAGCCGAGCTGCGTAGAACAGTTCATTGCTATATATTTTCATTTTCACTATTTTTTCGACATGCAACACATAATTTGTTTAACAAATGCATATTTACTTAGAATAAACATATTAAAATCGGTATTGATTATTAATAATAAGTTACTTGTAATAATATTTGGAAAAATATGCAATTATTACGAAATAGCCGAGCTGCGTACAATAGTTCATTGCTATATATTTTCACTATTTTGTCGACATGCAACAAATAATTTCTTTAACAAATGCATATTTACTTAGACTAAACATATTAAAATCGGTATTGATTATTAATAACAAGTTACTTGTTATAATATACGTAAAAATATGCAATAATTACAGAAATAGCCGAGCTGCGTAGAACAGTTCATGCTATATATTTTCACTATTTTGTCGACATGCAACACAATTTGTTTAACAAATGCATATTTACTTAGAATAAACATATTAAAATCGGTATTGATTATTAATAATAAGTTACTTGTTATAATATTCGTAAAAATAGGCAATAATTACAAAAATAGCCGAGCTGCGTAGAACAGTTCATTGCTATATATTTTCATTTTCACTATTTTTTCGACATGCAACATATAATTTGTTTAACAAATGCATATTTACTTAGAATAAACATATTAAAATCGGTATTGATTATTAATAATAAGTTACTTGTAATAATATTTGGAAAAATATGCAATTATTACGAAATAGCCGAGCTGCGTACAATAGTTCATTGCTATATATTTTCACTATTTTGTCGACATGCAACAAATAATTTCTTTAACAAATGCATATTTACTTAGACTAAACATATTAAAATCGGTATTGATTATTAATAACAAGTTACTTGTTATAATATACGTAAAAATATGCAATTATTACAGAAATAGCCGAGCTGCGTAGAACAGTTCATGCTATATATTTTCACTATTTTGTCGACATGCATCACATAATTTGTTTAACAAATGCATATTTACTTACACTAAACATATTAAAATCGGTATTGACTATTAATAATAAGTTACTTGTTATAATATTCGTAAAAATATGCAATTATTACAGAAATGGCCGAGCTGCGTATAGAACAGTTCATTGCTATATATTAAAATCGGTAGGTATTGATTATTAGTAATACGTTACTTGTTGTAATATTCGTAAAAATATGCAATAATTACAGAAATAGCCGAGCTGCGTAGAACAGTTCATGCTATATATTTTCACTATTTTGTCGACATGCAACACATAATTTGTTTAACAAATGCATATTTACTTAGACTAAACATATTAAAATCAGTATTGATTATTAATAATAAGTTACTTGTTATAATATTCGTAAAAATAGGCAATAATTACAAAAATAGCCGAGCTGCGTAGAACAGTTCATTGCTATATATTTTCATTTTCACTATTTTTTCGACATGCAACACATAATTTGTTTAACAAATGCATATTTACTTAGAATAAACATATTAAAATCGGTATTGATTATTAATAATATATATATGTCAGCTCGGCAGGCCTTGCAGGCCCTGGGCTTGGTGTACAACTTCTTTCCACTCTCTTCTGTTTCTTGCTTTGAGTTTTCACCTTGTAATTCCTAATTTTTTTAGATCATTCTCGACTTCGTCCAGCCATCTCTTCTTCGGTCTGCCTCTCTTCTTGTTTCCTTCTTGTTTTCTATTTATGATCTTCTTTGGTACCCTTTCTTCTGATAAACGTTCCACGTGTCCCACCCAACGTATCCTTTGCATTTTTATTCGGGTCGTAATATTTGGTTCCCCATATATCTCTTCTATTTCTTTATTTGTTCTTCTTCTCCACTGGTCTCCTTCCTTCACGCCTCCGTATATTCGCCTTAGCAACTTTCTCTCCCATACCTCTAATATTTGTTCTTCCTGTTTCGTTAATACCCATGTTTCGCTTCCGTATGTTGCAGTTGGTCTCAATACCGTATTGTATATTTGTCTTTTTAGGTTCCCTGATATGTCTTTGTTTGTCAATAGTTTATGTAGTGATCCCGCTACTTTATTCGCTCTTGCCAGTCTTTCTTGGATTTCCTCAGTCATATTACATTTTTCGGTGACTTTTGTGCCCAGGTATGTAAAGTTTTGTACTCTTTCGAACCGAAGTTCTTGTCCTTGTTCAGTGTTGACCACTATTTCCTCTGTGTAGTTAGACGTTTTCCCTATCATCATGTATTTTGTTTTTTCTGTATTTATGTTAAGTCCCATTCTTCCGGCTTCTTCGATTAGACGTCTGGTTATTCTTTTTAATTCTTCTTTTGTTCGGGTTATCAGAGTAACATCATCCGCAAAAGCCAGGCATTGGTGTCTTCGATCATATATCAGCCCCTGCCTGTTAATTTCGCTTCTCCTTATGATTACTTCTAATGCCAGGTTGAATAGCGTTGTCGATAAGGGATCTCCTTGTCTAAGGCCTGTTCTCACGCTGAACGGATTTCATTTTCGTCCGTTGACTTTGACTTTGCTTCTTGTGTTTCGTAAGGTAATTTTTATCATTCGTATGAGTTTCCTTGGAATCTGAAGTTCTTCCATTGCCTTTAATAATTCATTCCTATTCACTGAATCATATGCCTACTTAAAATCTATAAACAGTATATGCATATTTAGGCCTTTCTCATAGTGTACTGCTTGAAGTTCTTTCAGGATAAAAATCTGATCTATGGTCGATCTATTCCTTCTGAAACCCGCCTGATATTCTCCTAAGGTGGCTTCCATTTTTCCTCTAATTTTGTTGTTAAGCCAGGTTGCCATTACTTTATAAACTACATCTAATAGCGCTATTCCTCGGTAGTTCTCGCATTTGGTTTTTTCTCCTTTTTTATAAATAGGGCAAAGTACTGCTTCTTTCCAGGCTTCTGGCATACATTCTTCTCTCCAGATATCTACCACTAGTCCGTATATTTCTCGCATTAGTTCTTCTCCGCCGTATTTGATTAGTTCAATGGCTATTTCATTGTCCCCTGGGCTTTTGTTGTTCTCCATATTCTTTATTATATCTTCTATTTCTTTTATTTCTGGTTCTGGTACATTTTCGCTTTCATTTCCGTGATCTTCGTAAGTGTCAGTGTCTTGGTTTAATTCGTTAGTATTCAATAGCTCATCAAAGTATTCTGCCCATCTGTTTGTCCTTGCTTCTTCGTCTCCTATGAGGTTTCCATCTTTGTCCTGACAGTATAAAACTTTTGGTGTATACCCTTTCTTTTCTTGTTTAACTTTCTGGTAGAAGTTTCTCAGATCTCTTTTGCTATAATTTTCTTGCATCTCTGAATTTTTTTCTCTTGGCATGTTTCGTTTTTTTGTCCTACATATTTTCTTGTAATTCCTTCTGTGTTCTTGATAAATGGATTTGTCTTTTTGGGTTCCTCTCGTAATGTACTTTATTCTGGCTTTTCTTCCTTCCTCTACGGCTTGTCTGCAATCTTCGTCAAACCAGTCGTTCCTTGTTTTGTTTGTTATCTTTAATCCTAGTGTTTCTTCTGCTGCTGTCTTTATGTTTTTTTGTATTGTGGTCCACCTTTTTTCTATTGTGTTTGTGTGTTCGCTTGTTTGTGAAAGCTTCTCTATCATTTCTGTGTACTTATTTGCTGAATGTTCTATTTTTAGTTTTTCAATGTTAAATCCTTGTTGTAGGTACTTGTACTTCTTTACTGTGGGTTTTTCTTCTCTTAGTTCTGCTCTCACTAGAATGTGATCTGAGTTTGCCTCTGCTCCTCTATAACTTCTTACGTTTGTAATCAGTTTTGAATGTTTCTTCTCGATCAGCACATTAATAATAAGTTACTTGTAATAATATTTGTAGAAATATGCAATTATTACGAAATAGCCGAGCTGCGTACAATAGTTCATTGCTATATATTTTCACTATTTTGTCGACATGCAACAAATAATTTATTTAACAAATGCATATTTACTTAGAATAAACATATTAAAATCGGTATTGATTATTAATAATAAGTTACTTGTTATAATATACGTAAAAATATGCAATTATTACAGAAATGGCCGAGCTGAGTAGAACAGTTCATTGCTATATATTTTCATTTTCACTATTTTGTCGACATGCAACACAATTTGTTTAACAAATGCATATTTACTTAGAATAAACATATTAAAATCGGTGTAGATTATTAATAATTAGTTACTTGTAATAATATTTGTAAAAATATGCAATTATTACGAAATAACCGAGCTGCGTACAATAGTTCATTGCTATATATTTTCACTATTTTGTCGACATGCAACAAATAATTTATTTAACAAATGCATATTTACTTAGACTAAACATATTAAAATCGATATTAATTATTAATAAGAAATTACTTGTTATAATATACGTAAAAATATGCAATTATTACAGAAATGGCCGAGCTGAGTAGAACAGTTCATTGCTATATATTTTCATTTTACCATTTTGTCGACATGCACCACAATTTGTTTAACAAATGCATATTTACTTAGAATAAACATATGAAAATAGGTGTTGATTATTAATAATTAGTAACTTGTATTAATATTTGTAAAAATATGCAATTATTACGAAATAGCCGAGCTGCGTACAATAGTTCATTGCTATATATTTTCACTATTTTGTCGACATGCAACAAATAATTTATTTAACAAATGCATATTTACTTAGACTAAACATATTAAAATCGGTATTGATTATTAATAATTAGTTACTTGTATTAATATTTGTAAAAATATGCAATTATTACGAAATAGCCGAGCTGCGTACAATAGTTCATTGCAATATATTTTCACTATTTTGTCGACATGCAACAAATAATTTATTTAACAAATGCATATTTACTTAGACTAAACATATTAAAATCGGCATTGATTATTAATAATTAGTTACTTGTAATAATATTTGGAAAAATATGCAATTATTACGAAATAGCCGAGCTGCGTACAATAGTTCATTGCTATATATTTTCACTATTTTGTCGACATGCAACAAATAATTTATTTAACAAATGCATATTTACTTAGACTAAACATATTAAAATCGATATTGATTATTAATAATAAGTTACTTGTTGTAATATTCGTAAAAATATGCAATAATTACATAAATAGCCGAGCTGCGTAGAACAGTTCATGCTATATATTTTCACTATTTTGTCGACATGCAACAAATAATTTATTTAACAAATGCATATTTACTTAGACTAAACATATTAAAATCGGTATAGATTATTAATAATAAGTTACTTGTTATAATATACGTAAAAATATGCAATTATTACAGAAATGGCCGAGCTGAGTAGAACAGTTCATTGCTATATATTTTCATTTTCACTATTTTGTCGACATGCACCACAATTTGTTTAACAAATGCATATTTACTTAGAATAAACATATTAAAATAGGTGTTGATTATTAATAATTAGTTACTTGTATTAATATTTGTAAAAATATGCAATTATTATACGAAATAGCCGAGCTGCGTACAATAGTTCATTGCTATATATTTTCACTATTTTGTCGACATGCAACAAATAATTTATTTAACAAATGCATATTTACTTAGACTAAACATATTAAAATCGGTATAGATTATTAATAATAAGTTACTTGTTATAATATACGTAAAAATATGCAATTATTACAGAAATGGCCGAGCTGAGTAGAACAGTTCATTGCTATATATTTTCATTTTCACTATTTTGTCGACATGCACCACAATTTGTTTAACAAATGCATATTTACTTAGAATAAACATATTAAAATAGGTGTTGATTATTAATAATTAGTTACTTGTATTAATATTTGTAAAAATATGCAATTATTACGAAATAGCCGAGCTGCGTACAATAGTTCATTGCTATATATTTTCACTATTTTGTCGACATGCAACAAATAATTTATTTAACAAATGCATATTTACTTAGACTAAACATATTAAAATCGGTATTGATTATTAATAATTAGTTACTTGTAATAATATTTGGAAAAATATGCAATTATTACGAAATAGCCGAGCTGCGTACAATAGTTCATTGCTATATATTTTCACTATTTTGTCGACATGCAACAAATAATTTATTTAACAAATGCATATTTACTTAGACTAAACATATTAAAATCGATATTGATTATTAATAATAAGTTACTTGTTATAATATACGTAAAAATATGCAATTATTACAGGAATGGCCGAGCTGAGTAGAACAGTTCATTGCTATATATTTTCATTTTCACTATTTTGTCGACATGCAACACAATTTGTTTAACAAATGCATATTTACTTAGAATAAACATATTAAAATCGGTATTGATTATTAATAATAAGTTACTTGTTATAATATTCGTAAAAATAGGCAATAATTACAAAAATAGCCGACCTGCGTAGAACAGTTCATTGCTATATATTTTCATTTTTACTATTTTTTCGACATGCAACACATAATTTGTTTAACAAATGCATATTTACTTAGAATAAGCATATTAAAATCGGTATTGATTATTAATAATTAGTTACTTGTAATAATATTTGTAAAAATATGCAATTATTACGAAATAGCCGAGCTGCGTACAATAGTTCATTGCTATACATTTTCACTATTTTGTCGACATGCAACAAATAATTTATTTAGCAAATGCATATTTACTTAGACTAAACATATTAAAATCGGTATTGATTATTAATAATACGTTACTTGTTATAATATTCGTAAAAATATGCAATAATTACAGAAATAGCTGACTTGCGTAGAACAATTCATGCTATATATTTTCACTATTTTGTCGACATGCCACACATAATTTAACAAAGGCATATTTACTTAGACTAAACATATTAAAATCGGTATTGATTATTAATAATAAGTTACTTGTTATTATAGTCGTAAAAATATGCAATTATTACAGAAATAGCCGAGCTGCGTATAGAACAGTTCATGCTATATATTTTCACTATTTTGTCGACATGCAACACATAATTTGTTTAACAAAGGCATATTTACTTAGACTAAACATATTAAAATCGGTATTGATTATTAATAATAAGTTACTTGTTATTATAGTCGTAAAAATATGCAATTATTACAGAAATAGACGATCTGCGTAGAACAGTTCATGCTATATATTTGCACTATTTTGTCGACATGCAACACATAATTTGTTTAACAAATGCATCTTTACATAGACTAAACATATTAAAATCGGTATTGATTATTAATAATAAGTTACTTGTTATAATATTCGTAAAAATATGCAATTATTACAGGAATAGCCGAGCTGCGTACAATAGTTCATTGCTATATATATTTTCACTATTTTGTCGACATACAACAAATAATTTATTTAACAAATGCATGTTATTATTATTATTATTATTATTATTATTATTATTATTATTATTGTTTTCGAGTTTGTGCTAACCCACTAAGTTGGACAAGCGTGATTTTAAATTAAAAATGATTAGGCAAAAGACTCACGTCATCAACCTGAAAAAAACCTTATAAAATGTAATATAACTTGTAGAAATTATTGGGTTTTATTTATTCTTAAAAGAAAAAGAAAAAAAGTACTTGTATTAAGTAATGTATATATTAATGATATTTACAATTATTTCTAAGTCAATCTTTATTTCTTTTACGTAATATAAAATTATTTGAAATAATTGTAGTTTATTTTCGTACCATACGTTGGCGTTGGCACTACTGAGAATGACCATTTTATGTCAAATAATTTTATATTCCGTAAAAGGAATAAGGATTGACTTAGAAATAATTGTAAATCTATTAATATATGCGTTTCTTTAATACCTACTAGCATTTGTTTTCTTCTTTTTTTAAAGGTAAATAACATCTAATAATTTCTACAAGTTATATATCTTTTTATAAGGTATTTTTCAGGTTGATGACGTGAGTATTCTGCCTAATCATTTTCACCATATATGTATGTATATTTTTGACAAATTCGTTATATTGAAATTTAAATTAAATACTTGAATTATTCGAGGTTTTCGAATTTGTAGCGTGAGCGTATACAGCTGGTTCCTGCGCAAGCTGTACTACGCAAATAGGTTCCGCCCATTACGTTAATTAGATCTGTTCAGCCTGTTCCACAAACGCAATGTCCGTGTTTTTTTATGTTTACAGGTTTACAGAGACTGTCGTACATACTCGTGTAGACCTTCGGTTACATTCGAACTTGACAATATGCGGCAATATTTGAAATGAAGTTAGATAAGTGTAAAGTACTTATAAATACACGTGCATACATTTTGAAGGACATTTTTGTAACAGAAAAAAAATGTCGATGAGTTCTGTAATAAAAAATACCTAAAATTCACGAATCTTCCTACTATAATGCCCTAATATTATCAAATACCTATTTTGCAATATTTAGTTTATTACACTTAATTAACAATTTTATTTAAATCAAAAGCATATCTTCATAAATTAAGAAAGTGTGAAAAGATAATGTCAGCCACATGGATTTGAACCATGGACCAATACTTTGCCGGAGTACCGCTCTACCAACTGAGCTATGGCCAACCTATCCAATGGCTGACATTATCTTCCACTTTTAGCCGCTAATGTATCTCTCTATGGAGAATACAGTTTGTGTCACGTTGTATGATGTGGGGTTGGATAACCACTACATTTAAACATCATTGTGGACATGTCAGAAATTACTCATGGCCCTATCGGTCCAGTTTTTGAAATTAACGTAGAGTTAACAGTCTATATTTTCGAAATAAATTAAGAAAGTGTGAAAAGATAATGTCAGCCACATGGATTTGAACCATGGACCAATACTTTGCCGGAGTACCGCTCTACCAACTGAGCTATGGCCAACCTATCCAATGGCTGACATTATCTTCCACTTTTAGCCGCTAATGTATCTCTCTATGGAGAATACAGTTTGTGTCACGTTGTATGATGTGGGGTTGGATAACCACTACATTTAAACATCATTGTGGACATGTCAGAAATTTCAAAAACTGGACCGATAGGGCCATGAGTAATTTCTGACATGTCCACAATGATGTTTAAATGTAGTGGTTATCCAACCCCACATCATACAACGTGACACAAACTGTATTCTCCATAGAGAGATACATTAGCGGCTAAAAGTGGAAGATAATGTCAGCCATTGGATAGGTTGGCCATAGCTCAGTTGGTAGAGCGGTACTCCGGCAAAGTATTGGTCCATGGTTCAAATCCATGTGGCTGACATTATCTTTTCACACTTTCTTAATTTATTTCGAAAATATAGACTGTTAACTCTACGTTAATTTCAAAAACTGGACCGATAGGGCCATGAGTAATTTCTGACATGTCCACAATGATGTTTAAATGTAGTGGTTATCCAACCCCACATCATACAACGTGACACAAACTGTATTCTCCATAGAGAGATACATTAGCGGCTAAAAGTGGAAGATAATGTCAGCCATTGGATAGGTTGGCCATAGCTCAGTTGGTAGAGCGGTACTCCGGCAAAGTATTGGTCCATGGTTCAAATCCATGTGGCTGACATTATCTTTTCACACTTTCTTAATTTATTTCGAAAATATAGACTGTTAACTCTACGTTAATTTCATATCTTCATAAATTGCGATTTATTAAAATCATACGCACATGTGTCAATGAACTCTGTGTTAAAAAGCTTCAAATCGCACTAATGTTGTCAGATACCTATGTAGCAATATTTATTCTAATTATATGGTCACATAGCTGAGTGTACAACGAATCAGGATCACGAATTTATGGTGCCAAGTTCGAGCTCGACCACTGCCGAAAAAAATATTTATAATTTATAAATGGCACAAAATAACACCTGTGATGCGCTTTTCACGCCAATTTCGGGTGTCCGTACAATGACCTCTGGATGAAATATGTCATCTCATTACCGATATCTGCTTATTTGCAGATATGACACACCCGACAACGGGTAAAAGCCATGATGATGTGATGCTATTTTTTATTTATTTACTTATTTATATTAAATTCTAATCCTATATAAGTTTACGGGCAAGGTCGCACAATATTTTGATAAAATATTTAATAATTTTAATATATTATGTTAAAGCAATGCTTCATTCAACATATAATTATAAAGATGAAATAATAAACAAATATATATTCGACAAAATTATTTAAAGTTATGTGCATCGCAAATATTTATGAAGCAAAAATATTATTTATTTATTCTATAAGACTGTATAATTAGATATATCGCAATACAGATAAATATACTATATATTTACATATTAAATTTCTAATATTTTAAACCATGGTTTTCAAATTGTGCAATTCTACGATTCTAGTATAGTCTAGTCTAGTCTGGCTCAATGCTTAGGATTAATTCTGAATTTTTAATAACAATTTTATAAATATCAAAACTATTTTTTATAAAATGCGAATTATTAAACTCATACTTAATTGGGTCGCTCCCTCGCCACTAATATCATTAGGGGCCGTTAGTTGACAGCTGTTAACCGCACACATGGTTAAAAATACATCGAATTGATGTCATCAATTAGCGAGATCTGCTTGCTATACATCACAAGCCGGTATCATTAAGAAATGCTGGTCGTGCACGGGGTGGATTAAGGTTCCATTTTTAAAAATATCATCAGAAAAGTCAATAAAATTGTTGATATGTATCTCATAAAGGAGACTATTTTGTATTTTGTTTTAAATTTAGCTTCTACAATAACACCGCAGCGGGGGCACGTCGTAATTGTCAAATGAAATTAACACTCAAAATAATTTGAAATGTCTTCTATCTGATTAGCTAATAATAATATTAACAATTAAGATGATACTTTCGTTTATATTTTAAATATAACGTTGTTACAGTAAACTTGCCTGCCGCAGGTTAGTAATTCGTTCATAGGTAGTTTTTAAACATGACCTTCCAATTTTTAAATTGTTAATAACAATTACAACTTGATAATTTACTTTAATATTATACATACCGAAAAATAGTATTAGAAAATATTATGTATTTACATATAAGAGCGCAAGGAACTGTAATACTGTAATCAAGATGGAGTTTTAAAATAAACAATTGTGTCTACGATTTATAATCCGTATTTTTAAATTTGTAATTTTTTTTCAGATATAACAAAAAAAAATATTTTGTAATATCGACATTAATATACAATGTGTTAATCAATACATGTTATATATTTGTAGGGTTTGTATGGGATGCAAAATAGACTAACTTTTACTAATAAACTCATATTCGGAAACACACCGTTTTCGAGCTACAGGTCTACCATTAATTTTTTTTTAAATAATTTTATTCATATTTCTAATACTTATTATAATAATTGATCAAAACGACTCATTCAAAAATGCCATGATTTTATTTGGCCGTGTTATCATCATAATTCAGTGCTAAAAGTAAAAATAAATAAAACTAATAACTGAAGTGACAGGCCATAGCCAATTAAAATTAAGGCAGATATTTACTCTTTTAAGAGCCTGTAAGCTGAAAACGGTGCGTTTCAGGATATGAGTTTATTAGTAAAAGTTAGTCTATTTTGCATCACCTACAAACCCTATAAATTTGTAAAACATATTCATCAACACCCTGTATAAATATGATACTTTATTTTATGTTACAGGTATTAGATATTTTGAAGGAATTTGTTACAGGAAATATCAAAATTTAGAACATTTTATGAATGTAAATTAAGTAAACAATTCCGTCTGTATTTAATAATATGCATATTCTTCATTCAGATAAAATATATTGGATACAATTAACATATATAATGAAATATAACACATTTTATTACGAATTAAGCGAATGAGTATGTCTAGCTTATAATTTGAAATTTTTAGATGGCACATCAGTTTTTTTTTTTAAATAATAACTTTTGTTTATGATACCGACATTATTAGTGTGATTTATGTAAACAAGTGTGTGTAAATGTTAATACATCATCACCTTTTGCCCATTACTGCGTAAGCTTGCTAATTTTTCTTATGGAAATTTAAAATGTAAATAAATTAATAATATCATCACGGCTTTTACACAACTACAAATTTACCAATAATAATGTTCTGACATCACCTAACTGGAACTCACAGCTTCCATGCTTATAGGACAACATAGAAAAGTATAACATTTTATCATTTTAATATCTTGTGTATACAATATTTTCTCTCGTTTCAAAATGTTCTACAATATAAACAATAAAGAAAAGACACGGAGACTATAAGAATAGAACGAGTACGGTTATTTATTTTTAACCTAGAAATGCGGAAAATATTTTCTAAAAATCTGTTGTGGGCAGCACAATACCTCTCACCATTTTTATTTTATGTTATATAGGACGCGAGCAGTCATGTGACCTTGGCAAGTAGATGTGGAGGCCCGTGCCAAACTGACAGCTAGTAATAATGGGTATAGGTGTCAAGTATCATAATTTTTCATTCAAAATATCATGATTTTCCAAATCCATGTGGATTATTTTCATCGACAAGTATATTCCATACAATTGATGACAAATAAACAACATGATACCAAAATATTTTGAAATTTTATTTTAGCACATCCCTATACATCGCTACGGTGGCGAAAGGTACAAAAACTGTGACTTTTTTAACTGAGATGTTCGACTTTTTTCTCGCCAATCTCATGATAGTTTTCCCAGTTTATACGGCCATGGTGGAAATTACTATTTTTTCTCTGTTTTAAAGTGCAAAAGGGTTGAAAATTAATATTTGTTGTCGAATTGTTACGACGGTAACTTATTTTCACTGAAAAACTATATGGGATTATTGTTTATATGAGCAATTAAATGCATATTAAAATCAAGCCCCTTAATGAAGGGGTCTGCATTGGAAAAAATGAACAATTTCGTGCTCCCCGCCAATTAATAGGTGGTCATTTGTTACCTAAAAATGGGTAGAGGTACAAATTTGTCGATAGCACCAATGGATTCTAAGTACTTTCTTATATAAATATCCCAATTTTCAAAATATTTACTACACTGGTCTATTAGTTATGAATAAATTAATAAAACAATTAAGATGATACAACCTTTTTAGTTTTATTTCTGTTTATTTATGTAAATACTGCCGAAACGTCGGTATTTAAATAAATAAACAGAAATAAAACTAAAAAAGGTTGTATCATTTTAATTGAAATATGAGTTCTGAATTTTTTTTTAATATTTTAGTAAAACAATATTTATGAAACCAAATTTCCAAAATAAATGTATAATTCAAATCGTTCATTTACAATAAATAATAACAGAAATTCAAATACATACAAAGTTTAATCTTTTTTATTAAGGGTGTATTGCCGCTCAAAATTTTTCGCCCAATCTGGCAACACTGGTTCGACTAACATTTCATGAAGTTAGAAAAGGAGATTCCGCAAACAAGAGAGATATGAAAGCTGTAGAAGGTGGGGGTCTAACGATACTGGTTAGGTCTGTCTATTATTGGTTGAATGTATTTCGCTATTGGGTATTTAAAATATGACATATTTTGTCAAATCCACGTGGACACTTCAACAGTTTCAGTCAGTGAATCTTACAAATCTAGAAGATGGAACAATAAATTAAATATAGGTATCCGATAATTATTATGTACAGTGTGTTCAATAATGCGTTGTACTTTATCGATAAAAAATAAATGTTAATGATATTTTATGTATATATTGGTGAGCCTTTTTTATGAAAAATAAAAAGTAAAAATAAAATATTCTCTACAAAAATCATAAATGTAATATAACTAGAAAATCATTCTTATAAATGCAATTAGTTTATAAAAATAATCCATCTAAGCAATTTTAATTATTTATTTTCTAATATAGGTACAGGTAAATAAATAAACACAAGTATTTACATAATTTAAAAAAGTATGCATCATTTATTTTTATTTGGAAATTAGAATTTTTAACATATTTTCTTCATAAAATTTTGTTAGCTTGGGAAGCATTTTAGTTCATCCTTTTCGATCTGAAAAAAAAAGTATAAGTATATAGGTAACATATGAATTTTTATTGAAATAATATTCCCAAAGGTGTCCATACTATAAAATAACAAAAATCTTTCTTGGTTATGGCTAATTGCCCCTAAATTTGAAAATAATAATTGTGTTTTTTAAAATGTAATAATATTATTTGTCATTACTAAATAACTAATTTTTTTTTTGCTCAACTGCTTCTTCTGGAGCGAGTGTCCGTATGGAGTATGGACATTTTATTTCTACAATAGTATTTTGGTCAATTACTCCGTCTGAAGATGCTCCTAATTATGAATGTTTTTCATGAATAAAAAATCCACAGTCTATTACCAAAAAGTTATGACTTATTTCAAATTCCTTTTTGGCCATTAGTTCGTGTTCTACTCCCCAACATATTGCTTTTGAAAAAAAGTATGATCCATTTATCAATCTTTGCGCTAGTTTCATGGCATTTGTTGTTTCTCGCCGTTTGCACAAAATTCCAAAGTTAGATGCAGTCAGTCTATGCGATTTTTCCTCTTTCCAAGGTGGATTATTTGCCTAGCCTATAGTATTTTTTTTTCAATTGTAGCTATTTCTTCCGGAGTTTTCTTTAATACATTTAAAAAGTCTTTAAAATGTCTTCTTACCTTGAATCATCGATATTTCCTTCAAAATTCTTAGGTGTTTCTTCATAAGGGCTGTAAACCGCTGCTAAAATAGGTTCGGTTTTGGTTCGCGGTTCGGAGTAGTTTACCGGTTCGGTTTTTGTTCTGGTTTAATGAAATTTTATTCTGGAACGGTTCGTGTACCGGTTCATAAGATCGGTTCAGTTTGGTTCATCTTATTTCATAAATATATTTTCATTTTCCTCTTACCAACCATGATAACAGCAGTTTTAAACATGTGTAATTTTTTGTCGATTTAAATAAGTAAACACTTATTATTCAGCCTTTTATTTATAAAAAAATGTATGTAATTGAACAAAAAGTACAACAGTTAAAAAATAAACTTGTAAAACATATTAATTATTCTTTGTAATGTTTAATTAAAATTAAACAAATTAAATGAAAAATATATATAATTTTTATTGTTTATTAAATATCTCGAAATATCGGATTAACATAATCTTTTCAAGAATTGAACTTGTTAATGTGGCTCGTTGAGGAAACATTATGAATTTTAACCCGCTAAACAGCCTTGCCACGCTTACTTGAGGTGCTGGAGTGACTAGTACATATGTGGTTCAGTTTCATTTAACCGGTTCAAAATAATCGATTTGGTTCGAGCTAGTGGTTCATATAAAATGTCCGGTTCGTTCCGGTTTCGGTTCAAGTTCCGGTTCGGTTCGAAGCCCTGCATATGCACTAACACTAGGAAGATCTAATGGAAAATCCATGGAACAAGATTTAATTCTCTTTGCAGCTCGTACGCTAAATGAATAAAATGGGGAATAATTTTTTAATTGATATATTACTTGTATATACTACAGTACTTACTCTTTCATGCGATTTCTCCAGCTCCTAGGCTTTTTCTTAGCACTTTGTCTACTTTTTTTACGCAAACAATATCCCTAATTACAATTTCTAGGAAAAAAGAGTCGGAAAAATGATATGGGCTGTCCCTCTACTCAACTAACCCACTTGTATGATGCCTACCTCGCAACTTGTATCAAGTTGGAAGTAACTAGATTTAGTCAAACTTTGGACCCGTGTAGTTTTTTTATTTATTAATCGATTTTATTTTTGCAAAAACCACTGCGTTTGAAAAAAATAATGCCACAACACTGCATCGCAACATTAGAACATTTCAATAAAATATTTTGCTTTTTTGTTGTTATAATTAATTTATTGCAAAAAGGCTATGCAGGTCGAACAGAAATATAATAATATGTATTGTATCCAAATTTCATACATTTCGAACCACAGATAAAGACATGGCATGGGGTAGAAATTTCAACGGGTGATAGAACAGCCTTAAGGCACGAAATTGTTTAGTTTTTTCAAGTGGGGGGGGAGGCTTTTTTAAGAGGCTAGATTTTAATATGTATTTATATGTTCATATATAACATATACAATATTCCCATAGCAAAACAACTGTATCGACAGGTGGAATCGATTCACGTTCCACAATCGAAAAATCAATAAAAAGAATCATGCGCAGTGAATCAAATTGCAATAACTCCTATATTAGAAAATATTTAATTATAAATGTATCTATAGGAATATTTTGGCAAAAATTGGTAGGTACACATTATATATTTTGACAAGGGGAATCGATTTTTGATAAAATTAAAACCGTACCTCCCGCCAATTAATCGGTGGTCATTTATTACCCAAAAATTGGTAGAGGTACAAATTTGTCAATAGCACCACTGGATTGTACATACTTTCTTATATAAAAATCTCAATTTTCAAAATATTTACTTTGTGCTGTAACTTGAGCACAACTGGTTTAAAAAGTATTTTCTTTTCTAATCGGAAGTCCCCCTTGGTCATCTTTACGACTGCCTTATAGTGTGGATCGGACTATTAGAATGCTGTAATATTGTGAAATACATATTATGCAATATTTATTTTATTAGAATTAGTTAACAATATTGTGTAAATCAAAGCCATATGTTTATAAAATGCAATTTATTCATATCTTCCGCACATGTGCCAATGAACTCTGTATTAAAGAAAGAAATTATTATTATTATAAAGATTATTATTATTGTTGTTGTTTTCGGGTTTGCGCTAACCCTCTAAGTTGGACATGCTTGATTTTATGTATGTACGTATTTTTGACAAATTCGTTATATTGAAATTAAAATTAAATATACTAAAAATTACAAAGTTACGTCTAGTTCACTAGTTTATTTTATATATTTGTTTCACAGAGAAATTCGCAATTTGCTCTTTAAAATTAAATACTTGAATTATTCGGGGTTTTCCAATTTGTAGCGTGTACAGTTGGTTCCTGCGCAAGCTGTACTGCGCAATTAGGTTCCGCCCATTAAATTAATTATTTCTGTTCAGCCTGTTCCACAACCGCAATGTCCGTGTTTTTCATGTTTACAGGTTTACAGAGACTGTCGTATATACTCGTGTAGACCTACGGTTACATTCGAACTTGACAATTTGCGTTAATATTTGAAATGAATGAAGTGTAAAATACTTATAGACAGGCATACATTTTGAAGAACTTTTTTCGCAACAGAAAAAAAATGTCGATGAGCTCTGTAATAAAAAAAATACCTAAAATACACGAATCTGCCTACTATAATGCCCTAATATTATCAAATACCTATTTTGCAATATTTAGTTTATTAGACTTAGTTTACAATTTTATTTAAACCAAAGCATATCTTCATAAATTGCGATTTATTAAAATCATACGCCCATGTATCAATGAACTCTGTATTAAAAAGCTTCAAATTCACGAATCTATATATTAGAATGCACTAATGTTGTCAGATACCTATATAGCAATATTTCTAATTATGGGATCGCATCACTGAGTGTACAACGAATCTGGATCACGAATTTATGGTCCCAAGCCTCGACCCTCGACCACTGCAAAAAAAAATATTTAAAATCTATAAATGGTACAAAATGACACCTGTGGTGCGCTCTTCACGCCAACTTTGGGTGTCCGTACGATGACCTCTGGTAACCGCCCTCTGGATGAAATATGTCATCTCATTACCGATATCTGCTTATTTGCAGATGACACACCCGACAACGGGTAAAAGCCATGATGACGTGATGATATTTTTAATTAAATTCTAATCCTACGGGCAAGGTCGCACAATATTTTGTTTGATAAAATATTTAATAATAATGGAATGAACAAAAATCTTTAAAATTGTTTAATTATTATTTGTTCCATGAGTAGTTTATAACGGTGTACATACATCTTCATAATGGGCCCATAAACCATTTTTTTAAAATGAAAGTTCGTTTAATTTTGAAGCAATTCGTGGTATCAAAAAAAGTCAAAATTGTTTATTTTTATAACTGCATTTGATTTTTAAAGAAACCTATAGCTATCTTTCTCACACCAGTTTCTGTAGTAGGCTGTGCGAGAAAGATACCAATAGTGTAACGTCATCCGTGACCCTAGAAATAAATTCAAATATCTCGAAGTACTTTAAGGATAAAGTGTACATTTTTTTATTTTTTGTTATGGTGTATGGGCCCATTTTACCAATTACTTTAGAAAAAATTGCTATGGGAATATTGTTTACCTATATAAGCAATTAAATGCATATTAAAATCAAGCCCCTTAGGATGACACTAAAAAACAAATAATACATAAAATAAACAACAAAATATATCCTCAAACAAAGAAGGCACAAATGTCAGGGCAAACTGATAATATACAAAATATAATTTTGAAAAAAATAATGACTGAAATTGCAACAAAAGCTTTTTTACGACTTTGAGTTTCAGGCTGCGACACGTGTTTGATCGGTGACGTGCAGTAGTAAAACAGTAGTCGCAGCAGACTGCACGTGCAGTCAGTAGTGCATTGCAATCATTTATGCATACTGACTTCGCTTGTTTCATCTCCACTATCCAACCCTTTCCACGTATTTAATTGTTGTCACGTCTAGATTACTAGTTGTAAGCGACGTTGCCACTTGTTAACCCTTAACAACAACACGATAGTGGCCCGCAGTAATTGGCGGACGAAACACGAGCCACGTCATGGCCATATCCAGTATATATATGTACCCTACAAGTACAATACCCATAACCTGGATTTTATTAACAATACATGACTAGATGGCAGTAATTCGAATGCAAATAATTTTTATTTCAAAATTGGAAAATTGCTTATTACTAATAATAATTATTATTTTAGCTTTATAACACACATTCTTATTAAAAAATTGTAATAATTTATCGCTTAAGTGTGTGGTGCACTGGTGCAGAGCATCACCATTTAATTATACGAATGGTGCCGGAGAACGTGAGCACCACTGTTGTTGCCGGCCCTGGCAAGTTATTAATATTCACTATCGATTGTCACATGTTTATTGAAACTAAATAAGTAATTGTTAAGCAAATTATCTATTTCATGTGATTAAAAGAGTGATAACATTTAAGATACGTCTGATTTCGTGCATTGCGCTCTTTTCCAAATTAATTTCAAATTTGCCGCAAAATTATAACAAGCAGCAAATTATTAATATTAAATACCGGTTTCCACATGTTTATTGAAACTAAATAGGCAATTGTTAAACAAATTATCTATTACATGTAATTAAAATAGTGAAAACATTTAATATACGTCTGATTTCGTGCATTCCGCTCTTTTCCAAGTTAATTTTAAATTTGCCGCAAAATTATAAGAAGCAAATTATTACTATTTAATACCAATTTTCATATGTTTATTGAAACTAAATAGGTAACTGGTTAACAATTTATCTATTTCATATAAATAAAATAGTGAAAACATTACATACGTATGAAATTATGCATTTTGCAATTTTCTAAGTTAATTTCAAATTTGCCGAAAATTATAATGAGCAGCAAATTATTAATATTCAACACCGATTTTCACATGTTTATTGAAACTAAATAGGTAACTGTTAAACAAATTATCTATTTCATGTTATTAAAATAGTGAAAACATTTAACATACGTCTGAAATCGTATTCTACGATTCTAGTCTATAGTCTAGTCTAGTCTAGTCTAGTCTCGTCTAGGTCAATGCTTAAGATTAATTATTTCTGAATTTTTAAAAACAATTTTATAAATATCAAAACTATATTTTTATAAAATGCGATTTATTAAACTCATACATACTTAATTGGGTCGCTGAGATCTGTAATAAAAAATGTTATTTTCCTGGATTTATGTCTTGTAAGTGCCCTAAATTTATCTAATACTTTTTTTTTCATTACATATATTTCTAGAATTATTTAATAATTTTGTAAACAGCAAAGCCTTATTTTTATAAAATTCGAATTACTTAACTCAAATGTACAATTACGCTGAGATCTTTAGTGCAAGTTATGTACTAAAATCTTGGATACTTGGTTAGCGCTAGCATCATACCAAATACCATGATTTGTGAGCCCCTAAGCCTAGTTTACAAATAAATCAAGAAAATTAAAAAAAATTAAATAAAAAAGTAATTTCGAGTGGCCTATTTTTCAGTATCATCCTGTATATATACATACATATATTTATAATGTAAATTTGACGTGGTTTTCAATTTTGTAAAGATTGGCTGAACATTCACTTGAACAAAAATAATATGGTATAATATTAGCTGAATGGTAACTTATCAGACTGTGAAACTAAGAACCCAGGTTCGAATTCCACAATTGATAAAAAAAATTCACCATAATTAAAAATTACCTCTGTGGCTCCCTTGCCACTAATATCATTAGGGGCCGTTAGTTGACAGCTGCTAACCGCACACATGGTTAAAAATACATCGAATTGATGTCATCAATTAGCGAGATCTGCTTCTATAGGAAGCACCAAAGGGCTGAGTGCGAACCTGTAATTTCAAATCTCCGAGTACGGCAAACAGCACCTATACATCGCAAGCCAGTATCACAAGAAATGCTGGCTGTGCGTGCCGCCAGGGGTGAATTAAGATTCCATTTTTTAAAACATCGTCAGAAAAGTCAATAAAATTGTTGATATATATCTCATAAAGGAAACTATTTTGTATTTTGTTTTAATTTTCACTACCTCAATAACACCGCAGCGGAGGCACGTCGTAATTGTCAAATAAAATTAACACTCAAAATAATTTGAAATGCCTTCTTTCTGGTTAGCTAATAACAATATTAACAATTTAGATGATACTTTCGTTTATATTTTAAATATAACGTTGTTACATTAAACTTGCCTGCTGCAGGTTAGTAATTCGTACATAGGTAGTTTTTAAACATGACCTTCCAATTTTTAAATTGTTAATAACAATTACAACTTAATAATTTACTTTAATATTATACATACCGAAAAATAGTATTAGAACATATTATGTAATTACATATAATTGTTTCTTCAATGTTGAAGGATCCTATTATCGTTTATTTTGGTGATTTTGGGGCCTTAGTAATCCTCAATCCTGCGTGTCAAGATGTTTAGGCGGTCAGCCTCTGGCAAATTGTTGTTGATGTGGGTGGCCATGTTGGCAAAAAAGTTTATAGTTCAGTAAAATTTATTAATTTTATATTTCTAATTTAAAATATTTCTTGTTTTGCTACATTTTGAAAAACTGTTTTAATTGTCACTGATGATGGATATATTTAGCATCTGAAACGTCTTGTAAATGTAACAAATAAAATGTTATAAAAATTATGCATGAGGATTACTAAGGTCCCAAAATCACCAAAATATTTACATATAAGAGCGCAAGGAACTGTAATACTGTAATCAAGATGCGAAGTTTTAAAATAAACAATTGTGTCTACGATTTATAATCCGTATTTTTAAATTCGTTAATTTTTTTCAGATATAACAAAAAAAAATACTTTATAATATCGACATTAATATACAGTGTGTTAATGAATACGTGTTACATATTTATAGGGTTTGTATGGGATGCAAAATAGACTAACTTTTACTAATAAACTCATATTCGGAAACACACCGTTTTCGAGCTACAGGATCTACCATTAATTTTTTTTAAAATAATTTTATTCATATTTCTAATACTTATTATAATAATTGCTCAAAACGACACATTCAAAAATGCCAGGATTTTATTTGGCCGTGTTATCATCATAATTCAGTGCTAAAAGTAAAAATAAATAAAACTAATAACTGAAGTGACGGGCCATAGCCAACTACAATTAAGGTAGATATTTACTCTTTTAAGAGCCTGTAAGCTGAAAACAATGAGTTTCAGGATATGAGTTTATTAGTAAAAGTTAGTCTATTTTGCATCACCTACAAACCCTATAAATTTGTAAAACATATTCATCAACACCCTGTATAAATATGATACTTTACTTTATATTACAGATATTAGATACTTTGAAGGAATTTGTTACAGAAAATATCAAAATTTCGAACATTTTATGAATGTAAATTAAGTAAAGAATTCCGTCTGTATTTAATAATATACATATTCTTCATTCAGATAAAATATATCGGATACAATTAACATATTTTTATAATACCTGCATTTAGAAATAGGAAACAATTATCAGATATAATGGAATATAATACATTTTATTACGAATTAAGCGAATGAGTATGTCTAGCTTATAATTTGAAATTTTTAGATGGCACATCAATTTTTTTTTTTTTAAATAATAACTTTTGTTTATGATACCGACATTATTAGTGTGATTTATGTAAACAAGTGTGTGTAAATGTTAATACATCATCACCTTTTGCCCATTACTGCGTAAGCTTGCTAATTTTTCTTATGGAAATTTAAAATGTAAATAAATTAATAATATCATCACGGCTTTTACACAACTACAAATTTACCAATAATAATGTTCTGACATCACCTAACTGGAACTCACAGCTTCCATGCTTATAGGACAACATAGAAAAGTATAACATTTTATCATTTTAATATCTTGTGTATGTATACAATATTTTCTCTCGTTTCAAAATGTTCTACAATATAAACAATAAAGAAAAGACACGGAGACTAAAAGAATAGAACGAGTACGGTTATTTATTTTTAACCTAGAAATGCGGAAAATATTTTACTAAAAAATCTGTTGTGGGCAGCACAATACCTCTCACAATTTTTATTTTATGTTATATAGGACGCGAGCAGTCATGTGACCTTGGCAAGTAGATGTGGAGGCCCGTGTCAGACTGACAGCTAGTAATAATGTGTATAGGTGTCAAGTATCATAATTTTTCATTCAAAATATCATGATTTTCCAAATCCATGTGGATTATTTTCACCGACAAGTATATTCCATACAATTGATGACAAATAAATAACATGATATGAAAATATTTTGAAATTTTATTTTAGCACATCCCTATACATCGCTACGGTGGCGAAAGGTACAAAACCTGTGACTTTTTTAACTGAGATGTTCGACTTTTTTCTTGCCAATCTCATGATAGTTTTCCCAGTTTATACGGCCATGGTGGAAATTACTATTTTTTTCTCTGTTTTAATGTGCAAAAGGGTTGAATATTAATATTTGTTGTCGTGTTGTTACGACGGTAACTTATTTTCACTGAAAAACTATATTACTTTATTATTGAAACATGTATACATCGTCAATAATAACTATAAATAAACCTAGTATCATATTCTTTTTGAATTACAATAAATTAAATTTAATGTTGTTATACTACTTCCAGTAACATTTGCGACAAGACATCAAACAAAAGTGTAAATATGTAGCTCTCTTCGAAGATGTCTGCAAAGAGAAAATGATCTAGATTGCGATTTTTAGCACATTCATTGTACCTCTCTTACCTACGGTATTAGTTTTATTGAAATGTAACATTTGTTGTTGATTACGTTACGACGATAAATTATTTTCACTGTTTGAAACGAACCTGTTATTTAATTAATTTAAAAACTATACATATATATATATATATTGATATTCTTAGAACATGAACAAATAGTCAATAATTGCTGTTAATAAACCCAGAGTTATAATATCCTTTTTGAACAACAATAAAAATATATTTCGTGTTGTTAAGAACTTTATTATACTCTAGGGAGGGCATACAAGTATACGACAGTCTTTGCAAATAAAATGCAATATTTAAATAAATATACTTGCATATATATTTTTTGTATATAAGTTTATTTATTTCATTTAAGGAAGTTTTTCAAATATTTTTCCCTAGTCAATTGAGAGTTTGTTATAGAAATAGGTGTAAAAAATCCGTCGTAATGATTGTAATAAATGGCTGTAAAATATATTTTTTAATTTAACATTAGATTATAATCATTATATAATTATTAAATAAAAAGCAAAATATAGTAAGTGTACTAAATGAGTAGTACAGCATCATAATTTGGCAACGTCGCTATTACTTTGCCACCGGCTGCGATGCTATTGTTTCGTTTCGGCTAGCGCTTAGCGCTCTCTCTCTCTCTCTCTCTATATCTATTTATACCACCATGGACTTGTACCTACTGGTTAGAAGCAAGCAAAGCGTTTTACCGCTTTGTTTATGGTGATCTTAATATAGGTAGATATAAATTAGAAATCGTCGAATGACATAATTCTTTTACTGCCTGTTTTTATCTATATTATTGAATATTAATAATAATAATCTTCATATTATAATTTTCGTAAAAATTTGAATTTATTGCACACAGCCGAAATCCACACAAACAGTTCCTGCTCACATATTTTCACTATTTTATTAACATGTTTAACAAATACCTATTTACTTAGAATAAACATGTTAAAATCGATATTGAATATTAATAATACGATTTTTATTATAATTTTCGTAAAAAAATGAATTTATTGCACATATAGCCGAAATACACGCAAACAGTTTCTTCTCACATATTTTCACTATTTTATTGACATGTAACGAATAATTTGTTTAACAAATACTTATTTACTTAGAATAAACATATTAAAATCGGTATTGAATATTAATAATAAGATTTTTATTATAATTTTCGTACAAATTTGAATTTATAGCAATTGTAGCCGATATACAAGCAAGCAGTTTCTTCTCACAAAAAAAACAAAGATTTATTCATTAGCATGATATATCTTGCGTAATAGCAACTAACTTGTTATATTTTTTCAAAATATATCAATAAATTTAATCAATCCCTATTGTTTATTTGAGAAAAGAGATTATGAAATTTTATTCTAATTTGATTAAAATATGGCTATAATAAGAAATAGAAAAATAAATTATATTAAATGAATTATAAATGAATTATATGCTGTCAATTTTTTTTTGTGAATTGCCGCCCCTCGCAAATTTTGGGGTGGGCTCTCACCCACCTCGCCCACCCCTAAATCCAGCCCTGTTGAATCGGCAGGTCGGTAATATGACGGGTAGATTATCATTTGGCATTTCAGCGACGCCGCCGAAGTAACCACTTGTCGTTTAAATGCCGGGTAGTTACCAGAGTAGGTTGTCGATGTGACGCATAGCGGAATATATATAATATGTATATATATATATATATATACAGTGTGTTAATTAAAAACCTGGCCATAGGCGTTTAACATGGGAAATCAGTTTTTCCTTGCGCAAAAGTTCCCAAATTATTTTAGACAAAAATACTTCAAATAAATGTTGTAAAGAATTAAATTCTGCATCCAGATTAGTAATAAGATTTTATTTTCGATGTTTCATAACCGAGAAAATCAATTTCAAAGTTTATCGAAAATTGCTGATTTATAGCGATAGCCATGGAAGTCAAACAAAATTACAAACAATTGTATGACATCTTAACTGTCAAAGAAAGTTTGTGTTTTGTGATTTTCGTTCAGTAACATATTTTTTTGGAAGTATGGAACAGTTTTCTCATGAAGAAAAGCTTCAGATTATAAAATGGTGTTACTGTGGACAAAGCTATAGAAAAATACGTGATTTAATAAGTGTAATGTGGTCACATCGACAAATTCCAAGTAAAACCACAATAGAATCTTATTACAAAAACTTAAAGCTGTAATTTCCAATGAATGTAGAAAAATAAATGCCAGACAGCTGCATAATGTTCGACATGGCTTTTATAATAGACTTGGGTATTGCTTAGCGCAAAATGGAGGGTTATTTGAACATTTAATATAAAATTATATTCATTCTAGTTTTCTGTTTTTCTTTTTAAATAAATACATTATTCTTGTTTTCATTTTTATTTTATTTTGTATATGTTGACAGCTATGTATTCTAAAAAAGTTAAATTCTAATTCATTGTGTCAATGTCATACAATTGTTCGTAATTTTGTTTGAGTTTCATGGCTATCGCTATAAATCAGCAATTTTCGAAAAACTTTGAAATTGATTTTCTCGGTTATGAAACGTCGAAAATAAAATCTTATAACTAATCTGGATGCAGAATTTAATTCTCTACAACATTTATTTGAAGTATTTTTGCCTAAAATAATTTGGGAACTTTTGCGCAAGGAAAAACTGATTTCCCATGTTAAACGCCTATGGCCAGGTTTTTAATTAACACACTGTATATATATATATATATATATATATATATATATATATATATATATATATATATATATATATATATATATCATCACGGCATATTACCCATTGCTGGATGCGCCCATCTGCTTCGTTCACAGATAACGGTAACGGTAATGATGGAATATTTGTACCGCGTGGGCGCTTACCAGGCGTTACCTTACGGGCAATCATTCCTGGCGTGGAGAGTCCGCCACAAGGGTCAATTTTGTGCCATTAAAATTCGATGTAATTTTTGGCGTCGATCGGGATCGAACTCGGGTCCCTAGATTCGCGACTAGACACTCAGGGTTAAAACAAAACTTACCTATCACTATCACTTTTTTAAAAACAAAAAAATTGACGGTACGATCTTTATAACATAAATAACTACGTCCGTTAAAAAGTACTTTTTTTTTCATTAAAATGGGTTTATAAAGTATGCATTTTCCATAATAAAAGCGTGACAAAAGTGCAAAGTGCACTTTTTTAACACATTAACGAATGAAAAATTTAAACGCTGTGGCACTTTGTGTTTCACCCTTTCACCGTATTCCACCTGTCTATAAATTGGTGCAACCACATTGACAAACAGTACCGATAAATAAAACGATTATAATAATATTTTTCTATTTCGGTGTTCTTATGTTTCTATAAACGCACTGTTTTGTACTGCAAACACGACGTTTAGAAGATCTATAAGCGTACTATTTTTGGCGCCTTTCATGTTCTAGAGTTGGTAGTCATGCTTTCATAACTGACAGATGACAGGTAACCTCAAAATGGTAAGTTGTTGATAATATTTCAACATATTACTTTTAATTACGGATTTTTATACTTTCTTTAGGTGATAGGACTAGAAAGAAATATAATATTAATTTCACAACCAGAATCAGACCTTGAATCATAAATACAATACACCTTGCAATACACTAATTAATCAATAGTTGACAAAATATGAAATTTCTATTGTTAGCGAGAAGCGTTACCAACATAAACATAACTAATAAAAAAATACCTAGTCATAATTTGACGTCGCAATTTAAATAAATTTAATCGTAAAATTACCTCAATAGAAAAAATAGTATAAAAAACACGTATCATAAGGCCTGTTGACGCACTCGTCCTTTGTAAAACTCGCCTAGCGGCTCGTTTTCCAAACTTGGACTCGTACGTTAACAGATTGCCTTATGATACTTGTGTTTTAATGTACTATTATTTACTATAAAATAATCAAAACATAATACATAGTAAAATATATTCACCGACGAATACTGACACAAAGAAAACAAATTATAGTGTTTATTATTCAATTTTTATTCAATATATATATTTATTTATAAAGATAAAGAACTTAAGTACGAGATCTGAAGGTTCTCTAATGTAATTACATTTTTACTTCATTCTTTACCAATATGAATTAAGATCAAGTGCTTCGTTACAGTTAATGTTTTAAACAATTCATAATTAATTAAATTCAAAATATAAGCAATTCAATATATCTAAACATCAAATTCTTGAGAATAAGCATTATTTACCGGCAGTTTATGTTTTATTGTTCATATTATTGATTAATTATGCTCGTCCAGAATCATTTAAATGCA
>OX596279.1:40915483-41082983 GCA_951394225.1 Harpalus rufipes
CTATGTTTTTCGTAAGTCTATCTTTTATTACATTTGTTAGTATTTTATATCCAGTATCGAGGAGCGCAATTCCTCTGTAATTTGCGCAGACAGATCTATCACCTTTCTTGTGTATAGGATGTATGATCGCTTCTTTCCATTTTACGGGTATTTTCTCTGTAGTCCATATTTTTTCTAATAAATTATGTAGTAGCTGGATTAATATTTCTCCACCATATTTTAGCATTTCTGACGTTACTCCGTCCTCTCCAGGACTTTTATTATTTTTTAATCTTTGAATTACTTCATTTATTTCTTCAATGGATGGCGGATTTTCCTCTTGTATGCCCTGGTAATTTAACCCCTGATTTAGATTCCCTCTTGGGTCTTCTTCTTCTTCATTATATTCTTCTTGTTCTTCTTTATTATTTAATAAGTGATCGAAATAGTCTTTCCATATCTTCCTAATTTCCTTTTCTTCACCTATCAGTTCTCCTTCTTTATCTTTGACGAATAATGTACTAGGTTGGAAACATTTTCTTTCTTTTTTTACACCTTGATATAGGTTTCTTATATCCTTATTTTTGTAATTATCTTCTAAGGCTTCTATTATTTTTTCGTTATGTTTCCTTTTCTTCTCTCTAAGTATTTTTTTTGTCTTGTTCCTTTGTCGTATGTATGCGGCTTTGGTTTCATTAGATTCATTATTTAACATTATTAATCTTAGTTTTTTTCTTATTTGGATTTCTTCATTACACTCGTTGTCGAACCACTTCTCCTTATTCTGTTTCTCTTCATTTCCGCAAAGAGACATTGCTTGCTGCATTCCTGCTTTTAAGTCATTCCATAGAATTTCAATATCGTCTGAGTCTCTCACTTTATGTAATATTTTATTAAGTTCTTCTTCATATTTTATTTTTCCTTCTTCTGATCGGAGTCTAACCGGGGGCTGTGTAGGTTTTTTTGCTTTTCTTGTGTTTTTTTCATAAGGTACTACCTGTTTCATTTTAATTCCTACTAGGAAATGATCTGAATTAATGTCCGGCCCTCTATAAGTTCGTATATTCGTTATATTTTGTTCTTCACTCTTCTCGATTAAAACATGATCGATTTGGTTTACGATTCTACCATTCGGATGCTTCCAGGTTCCTTTATGGATTTCTTTTCTTTGGAAGTATGTACTTTTTATCAACATGTTGTTTTCTTTTGCAAAATCTATTAAAAGTTGTCCATTTTCATTGGTTTCATCATGTTTACTAAAATTCCCAATAGTTGGTTTAAAGACATCTTCTTTCCCTAATTTAGCATTTGCGTCTCCCACTATTAATTTCATATCGTATTTTGGTAAGTCTTGATATACTTTATCTAATTTATTATAAAATTCTTCTTTGATTCCAATCTCTGTTGCGTCCGTCGGTGCGTGAATATTTATGAAAGATATTTTTTGGTATTTACCTCTTAGTCTTAAGTAGCACATTCTCTCGGATATTGGTTTAAAGTCTATAATTGCTGACTTCAACTCTTTGCTAATAATGAATCCTGTTCCTAGGAATCTTCTGTCCCCTCCACTATTGAAAAATATGTGTTTTTCTAAATCTAGAATTTCATTACCTTTTTGATTGGTTTCCTGTATTGCCAACAAATCTAAATTATATAATTCCATTTCTTTCATTAAGCATTTTAAATCTCCTTGTTCATTGGTGCCTTGTAGATTCCATGTTCCAATTTTTAAGGGTTTATGAATTCGCTTTGTTAATTTACTATAATTTTTAGTTTCCAGTACTTTAATATTTTTTGTACTCTTTATTTTCATAGCCGTGTCCATTTCCATTGGCCTAGTCGTACCGATTAAATCCATCTTATTAGTTATTAGTTTTTTGGAATCGTCTCTTCTAGTATTTCTTTAATTTTATTCCACCTCCATTCTACCCCATCTATTATTAATTTATTATATCCGATTTTTACATCCTTGCCGCTGTCTTTCTCTTCTTGTGCTCTTTTTCTAATCTGTTTTTGCTTCTCTCGTTCTCCAACTGTAAGGTCGTTATTAATGTATACTCTTTCGTTTTGCAGTTCTCTTAGTTTTGATTTGTTGCTCATCACTTGCTCTTTATCTTCTCTATTCTTTAGTTGAATCAAATATGTTTTCTGTCCCAATATATGTGCTTTTTCTATGTTAATTTTCACCTTTAAATGTTGTTCAATATATTGTTCTATGTATACTTTTAATACATTGGGATCGTTGGTATGAAGAGTTACACCAGATAGTACTATGTTATTTTCTCTTTTTTCTTTTTCTATCCATTCAAATCTACTTTTCATCACTCTCAACTCTTTTCTTATATGTTCATTTTCTTGTTTAATGTTCTCATTTTCTTTTTTTAAATTGCAATTTTCTTCTTTTAAGTGTTTAATTGCCATTCTGAAATCAGTACTTTCTTCTTTTATTTCATTCATATCGGTTTTCAGCTCAGTTATCATCTTTATTATTTTATCCAATTTGTTCTCTTCACTTTGTTGTATAAGTTTTTTTGGAGTTCTTGGTGTCTTTTTACTTCGTGTAAACGGGTCTTCTTTCTCATTCATATTTCGTTTTCTTTTCGAAGAATCATCAGTTGTATATTCATCGCTACTCATCTTTAATCAGTCTTCAAAATTCCTTAATACACCCCTGTTGAAATTTTTGGAATAGCTGTCTAGCCGTAGAGTAGTGTCCTTGTCTGCGCGTAAAAAGACAATCCGAATCAACTTCTCGGAGATTGTACTTTTATCATGCCAGGTTAATTGACGAGATATTGAGTATTTTAAGCTCTTACCTTGCGGTATTATATATTAAATAGTATGGTTACCCTAAAACTGCACTATAATAAACACTGTTGTGAAATTTAACTCGATACGTCCCAAGTTTTTGAGATTAGTTTCGGAGTAAACAATCACACACTTGACCACTGTATTGCCAGATCCGGACTCTTCCGGAGAGATACAATGTCGGTTAAATGGAACTTTTTGTTTACCTATAGGGGGCCATCTCAGATGTGCTTATATTTTTCCAAAAATTCTCATACGGCACTAGATATTGACGAAAAACTGAATTTTGTTGATTTTTTATTTTTCAAATATCTTCTAAACTATTAGTAATCGAGATAAATGTTTCAAATAAAGAATTTAGATATTCTTGTTGCCCAACCAGTGGCGTATGAAATATTTTCTTATATTCATAAATTACTTATTTTTTGCCTTTTCATTGATGTAAATGTCATTGTGTTTTGTATTTATTTTACCTCAAAATTTTATTTTTTCCGTATTTTATAGTAAATTAAGTGTTATTTTGGAAATATTGATAAGAATTCTATTGAGAAATAATAGCTTTATTTAAATAATTTATTTCGATATAAAATTTTGCCCAAATATCAATCAAATTTAAATAAAAAAATATTTTTTATCAAGTCGCTCTTAATATATTATAGTGTAAATTGTATGTTGTGAGTTTAAAATAAAAATATTGAGCAAGAAATTCATAAAATGAATTATATCAATCAAATAGAATGTTATTAATAAAAGTAATGATGTTTTTTGTAAAATAATTATAAAATTCGGGAAAAGTAACGTGAAAAATAAAATTTTGGGGGCTAAACAAATACGAAACACAATAAACCTTACATCACAGAAAAGAGAAAAAAAGAAGTATTTTTTTGTGACTTGTCAGATAGGGGTTCTATTTTAAAAAAATTAACTTTGTGTTATATCTCGAAAATTTATGAATATAAAAATATATTTTGTACGCCACTGTTGGTGGTTAGTTATTTGAAAAAGAAAAAAATCAACAAAATTCAGTTTTTTGGCATTAACTAGTGCCCTAGAAGAATTTTTGGAAAAACATGAACACATCTGAGATGACCCCCTATAGGTGCTCAAAAAGTTCCATTTAACCGACATTGTATCTCTTATAGTTCTCGAGTTCCCAATGTTGGCCTAAATGGGACATACTGTATATTGGCCATGGGGACACCATAATTTGCCCTCAACATTCGCGAGATAATAACATTGGAATGGTTATTTGGAATATTATAGTAACAATAATTGTTTATGAGTTCATAAATTGTAAATTTATATTACTTTCATACATTTTAATGAAGAATAAAATTATAAAATTTTACAAATGTTTTGAATTTAAGAGGTGAGGCCTGGCCTTATTTGCCTCATCTGACGCACCGCCATTACCTTGAACACTATGATGCTACGCCACTGATCATTAATTGATGTCAAAGTCATAAATAAAATTATTAAATATATTTTAATATGATAGGTAAATATTTATGGATGCTGTTATATAAAAAAAATATGATAGTCAAAACAAACAAAACAATATTAACATTATATAGTAAACTACTAGAAAACTACACGTAATTAACACTTTCTTTTTAGTAATTTTTCTGTTTAATTACGATACTCAAACGTCTTGCCAATTACCACGTAACATATGAGTACGCGTGGCTTAAACTTTACTACTGATTGTTATACATTTTTAATTTACTGGCATTATTGTATTTTTGAATAAGATAATTAATATAACTATTATTTAAATTTTCATTAGTGAAATTAGTTATATGACCTACATTGTACAGTTTTTTGAAGAATGTTCAATGTAGGAAACCCGAGCTCATCTATTTATAAACTACTGCTGTTGTAAGACCTAAAAATAAATATCATTTAATCTGTTTTCGCATGATAAATTTAAACTAGTCAGTTTCAGTCACTGAATATAAATAAAACAAATATTTTCTAAAAAGTTAAAACAGAATAAGAACAATTAGTAAGTATGATTATCGTAAATTGCATTATAGTACATTATTACATCATATTGCACTTTTTAAAGTATGTACCATTAATTATAATAAAATATGTATAAGATATTTTCGGTATTAAGATATAATTATTTATAAAACAGGAATAAATAAATTCCACGCAAATGCAAATCGGAACATATAGCTATTATCTTTATTATTAATTTCAGATTTATAGTTTAAATTACAAAGTTGCGTGCGAAGTTAAATGCCACTTTTTTTGGTGAGTGAAACGATCTAGAATTTTATTTCCGGTTTCCCCAGAAGCGAAATCTTCGTTAATTTTTTTAAATGGAATGTTTTATATATATATATATATATATATATATATATATATATATATATATATATATATGTATGTATATGTAGGTATTTTCACATTTTGCGTTTTAATTAAAAAATAACCCAATTATTAATTTTTGAAAATTATGAAATTTATTGAATTATCAGTTTGCAATGATATTTGTGCCTTTTTTGTTCGAGGATATATTTTTACGTTTACCTGATGTATATATTATTCGTTTTATTTATTTCGAAGAATTAAAATTGTCTAAAATTAAAAAATATTTTTTCTGAAATTATTCAACAGTTCAAAATAATCAAATACAAATAATAGGTCAGGTAAATGTCAAAATATATCTTCAAACAAAGAAGGCACAAACGTCATGGCAAACTGATATTTACTCCTCTTTGTAACATTGCTATAGCAAATAACCAATAATAGTTGCGAACACTGAATAAAATATGAAAATGACAGGCTTTACATTTGTTTCTATTGGTTCAAATTTTTAGCAACGTTGTAAGACTTCCTTAGGGGTGATTATGTACATAAAATATTATAATTTTTAATAATTAGTAACTAGGATATTATTTAATGAAAAGCTAATTTAAAATACTTTTCAAAAATATAAAAATATATGTACCATCCTACTTAAAAAAGTAACGATGATTTCGCTTCCGGTGATACCGGAAGTAGAATTCTGGATCTGTTTACACCAAAAAATAGCATTTCACTTCGCGTGCAGCTTTGGATTTTAAACTACAGGTTTGAAATTAATAGTAAAGAAAATATATATTTTTTCTCTATTTTTAGAATCACCCTGCATAATTTTTATTTGAGTTTTATAATAATTATTTCTATATCCAGAATAATGAGAAAATTAAGAACAAAACCTCTACACTTATTGGTTTATAGACATAACTCATTGATAAGATTTTATTTTTTATTAAAATCAGGTAGTTTTTTCTTACCATCCGTAGGTAAAGAAGGTATTGTCTTTGCGTCAAAAAAATCAATGATGAGTTTTTAGTGAATAAGCACGTTTTAGGGTCCATATAATACGATTTTACCATTTTTGCGATGATGTCTGTATGTATGTATGTCTGCGTTTATATGTGTGTGTGTGTGTGTGTGTGTGTGTGTGTGTGTGTGTGTGTGTGTGTGTGTGTGTGTGTCTGTGTGTGTGTGTGTGTGTGTCTGTGTGTGTGTGTGTGTGTGTGTGTGTGTGTGTGTGTGTGTGTGTGTGTGTGTGTGTGTGTGTGTGTGTGTGTGTGTGTGTGTGTGTGTGTGTGTGTGTGTGTGTGTGTGTGTGTGTGTGTGTGTGTGTGTGTGTGTGTGTGTGTGTGTGTGTGTGTGTGTGTGTGTGTGTGTGTGTGTGTGTGTGTGTGTGTGTGTGTGTGTGTGTGTGTGTGTGTGTGTGTGTGTGTGTGTGTGTGTGTGTGTGTGTGTGTGTGTGTGTGTGTGTGTGTGTGTGTGTGTGTGTGTGTGTGTGTGTGTGTGTGTGTGTGTGTGTGTGTGTGTGTGTGTGTGTGTGTGTGTGTGTGTGTGTGTGTGTGTGTGTGTGTGTGTGTGTGTGTGTGTGTGTGTGTGTGTGTGTGTGTGTGTGTGTGTGTGTGTGTGTGTGTGTGTGTGTGTGTGTGTGTGTGTGTGTGTGTGTGTGTGTGTGTGTGTGTGTGTGTGTGTGTGTGTGTGTGTGTGTGTGTGTGTGTGTGTGTGTGTGTGTGTGTGTGTGTGTGTGTGTGTGTGTGTGTGTGTGTGTGTGTGTGTGTGTGTGTGTGTGTGTGTGTGTGTGTGTGTGTGTGTGTGTGTGTGTGTGTGTGTGTGTGTGTGTGTGTGTGTGTGTGTGTGTGTGTGTGTGTGTGTGTGTGTGTGTGTGTGTGTGTGTGTGTGTGTGTGTGTGTGTGTGTGTGTGTGTGTGTGTGTGTGTGTGTGTGTGTGTGTGTGTGTGTGTGTGTGTGTGTGTGTGTGTGTGTGTGTGTGTGTGTGTGTGTGTGTGTGTGTGTGTGTGTGTGTGTGTGTGTGTGTGTGTGTGTGTGTGTGTGTGTGTGTGTGTGTGTGTGTGTGTGTGTGTGTGTGTGTGTGTGTGTGTGTGTGTGTGTGTGTGTGTGTGTGTGTGTGTGTGTGTGTGTGTGTGTGTGTGTTAATATATATACTGCTAATATATTCAGATAATTCAAATTGACAGATGTCAGCATCCTATCATCACCATATAAAATATACTTGTATACAGGGTGATTCATCGACCTATTATTTTTGAATAACTCAATTAGTTTTAATATTATGGAACAGTGTATCCACAATCAGTAATGGAATGGCCCATCCAAACGTGTTGTAGGTAGTCTATATTTTCTCCAGCAAGAATTTAGAAATTGTACAAAAAATGTTGATTGACTATAACAATATATTAATACCAACACGGGCCACTCGAAATAACTATTTTATTTATATTTTAATTTTAACCGGAAGTGACATTAACTTTCATATTTCAAATGGGATACCTTATATATTATTTTTACATATTTGGAATCTACGTAAAATTACAAATATATTTCAAAAACGTACGAGAGACTTATGAATAATTAACCTGCTAACTCATGATATCAGGCAGGCTGTGGAATCAGTTGAGATAATATTGAGTAAAATTTGAGTTAATTGTTTAATTAGTAAGTTATTTGTAAGATTTTATATTTCGGTACAAGAAAATAATCAATTTGTTATCACATCCTACCTGATACGGCTTACCAGGTTAATTATTCATAATTTTTTGTTTGGTTTATGTAATTCATTTCTTCAATAAAATTTCACTTCAAACTTATCGTTAAATTCGTAATTTTATGTAAATTCCAAATATATGTATAAAAATGTGTAGAATGTCCCATTTGAAATATGCCATTTAATGTCACTTCCTATTAAACCGGAAGTGTTACGTAAGCCTTGTTTATATATATGTCAAGAAAATTAAAAAATAATTATAAATTAAAAAGTTATTTTGGGGGGACCGTCTTTCAGTGTCAGCCTGTATATAATCTAAATGGGGCACGTAACCAATGCAAGTGAACTACGAGAATATACATATTACAATCTTATTTAGGGGGCACCTGTGAAATGAAAGATTGAAAATCGTATTATTTTTAAAGATCGGGAATATACAAAGAATTTCTGTGAAGATTTTTTCACAAATTTCAGAAGTGACTAATTTTCACAAAAGTAACCCTTGTGTTGCACTCCCCACGACAATTTTGAGTACCCATAAGGTAAAGTCTGGATAAAATGTCAAATCTATATACGAGTATGTAATATTGTAGTTATATATGACTAGATCAGGCGAGGAATCTAGAATTATATTTAAACAAGTTACGTTCGCATTTTTGGCAGTAGAGCTAAATAATTACGAATATAAACTATAGTTTATTGACTTATTGCAAAATCGAAAACTCTGAAAATATCTTCAGCTAAACATTAACGAAAACTACTCGAATGAATGATATATTTAGCTACCTATGCAAACATCTAAATACGAAGACAGTATCTAACTTGTAACTGGATACTTACTTTTCTGTAAACATTAACTTACAGTAAAATCTCGAGTAAAATTTATTACAGAGAGAATAATGATAACCAGTTATAATTTATATGTATTTCATAGTGTTTGTTCTAAAATTAATATTTACTTTTATAACACGAACAATTTATTACATATGAATTCATTATGAAATTAGAATAGAATTTCTAGAAATATAAGTAGTTGCAGCAGGTATACCGTGTATACAAGATTTCCCGTAATAGGATGCATATAGCTTAAGTATATGTTCCTAAGCCAAAAAAATCCAATAAACATGTTACCTAAAATTAATTGTTACAAAGTTATTCTCATTTGAATGTACCCATTTACATATAGGTACATTGCTTTGCTATGTTCAAGCGCAAACAAAAAGAATGCTTTGAAATTAATTAATTAATTTCATGAAGTGCGAGAATGTGCCCAGCTATCGAGGAGGTCATTTTGAAAATGAAATATTACTACCACATTTAATTTTTGTTCAAATTTAACTCATGCACATACTTATTTAATAAAAAAAAAATAGTCTCAATAACTTTGTGTTAATTTTAGATTACATATTCATTGCAAATTTTTGGCTTAAAATAACGTCAGTAACAGATACATGAGCTATGTGCATCCATTGCGGGACATCTGTATAAACGTATTACGTGATATTATACCCATATACAAATACCAGTAGAATTGGTAATTTTAGTAAAAAAATCTGTTGTGAGCGGAACAATACCTATTGCCATTTACATTTTATGTTAAATAGGGCGCGAGCAGTCATGTGACTTTGTTGGCCTTAGCAAGCAGATATGGGGGTCTGTGCCAGAGTGGCAACTAGTAATAATGTACATAGGTGTCAAGTATCATAATTTTTGATTCAAAACATCATGATTTTCCAAATGCATGTGGATTATGTTCGTCGACAAGTATATTCAATATTATTGATGACAAATAAACAACAGCTGATTTTTGACATTGACATTTATCTGTCAATTACAAACATTTAAATATCTCAACTGGTTGTTGGGCAACGAGATTTATTATAACATATTTTTCTGTATTATTATATACTGTATCTCTAAACCTATAGGAGATATAATAAAAAAATTAAAAAGTGTCTGATTGAGATTTTAATTATCTTTATTATTTGAAGTAACAAATTTTCAAAAAATATTTAGAAACATTTTTTTTAGAAACTACCACTTCCGGTTGTTCAATTGTTGCTAAGACCTATTAAGCTCTTCCCATTACTGTTAGATTGAGGAATCCGTAGTTACACAGGTCTTTAATCTTATATAATTTGAGACACACACACAAACACACATACACACACAGAAATCATTGTAAAAATATTATAATCTGATTCTAGGGACCTTAAAACGTGCTTATTCAGTAAAACCTGGATATGCGATTTTTAGCATGAATCCAAAACCTCTCTTAGCGAGAGATAAAAATAACATAATTGGAATAGTACACTATTTCATTGTATTCATTATTAAGTATTACATAAGCAAAAACATGTTGTAGTGAAGTATAAAGTCACGCAACTGATTCATTAAATAACTGGCTTTTAGAGTTTTTACTTGTTGAAATGACGCACTTAATAATGTAATGAGAAGTAAATCTTTAAGCGAATAGTGCAAGTAAGTTGTTGAGTACAGAGTTTAATTGCTGGTTGAAATAAAGAAGGAAAAGAAACTCTGATTGTTTGAAACATTTTCGGAAGCGGAAATGCGCGATGTACCGCTTGGCGGTAGCACTCGGCAGATGACATGCTGCTTTGCTTGTATTTGTATGTTTGTAGTACGAGCAAATGGTATCGGCTCTCAGCGTCGCTTTCACTCACCTGTGATTCTTATTCCAGATACACTCAAACTGTTTCTTTCCACTTTCACACCTGTTCAATTGTATGTATATAGTATGCTACTACATAATTTTCATAATATTTCAATTATGCATTATGGATAGAGATATTTATCATTGTCATTTGACAATACATAAACATAATCCATATATTACTTAAAATTATTTTATTGTAGTAATATTTTAAGGGTCCTGAAAAACTATTAGCCCATTGAATAATACGAATATTTAAGTATCAAGTGTATTTATAATGCTGATTAATAATCGTGATATTTTTATTCGTTAATTAATGTGGATAATTAATCGCCGATTACCATACGCGTTAGTTAAAATTTTTTTTATCGCAGCTTATGAATTTGGAAAAATATAGTTTTATCTACAACTATTATATTACAAACTCAAAAGTGCAATATGATATTTTATATTCCACGGTGTTTTTTTCTATAAAAAGTATGCGACATTGTATTATTTGTACTTTTATAGGAAACATTTGTAGAAAAATATGAATTGATTAATATGTAATATACTAGTTAATTGATTGTATATATATATATATATATATATATATATATATATATATATATATATATATATATAGTTATATACCCATTATATGCGAGCCAAATACTATACTTTATGTACAACTATTAATTCACAGATTATAAATGCAATGATAAATATATTTTGTGTGGTTATGTTACGTTGACGTTACAGCGGAAACTTACAATGACATATCAGATGTCAAATGTTAATGTCATATTGACATGAGTAACTGATTTCTTTATTAATAAATTTAATGAACTAGCATGTTTTAAATTTATAAATTAATATTTACCTACAGAGGTTTATAAAAGTGCCAACAATGTAGTTTACTTATTTGAAAAAAGTCTTGCCATTGAATATAAGGCGTTTTTTGGCGATGCATTTGTTTGGAACTATTTCGTAGTGTTTCAAACCATTATATTTTGGCGACGCAACGGTGACGTCAGAGACGAAATTGGTTGAAACAGTTTCGTATGTTTTCAAACCGATCCGCTGGGCTGGTTTGAAACAGTTTCGAATTATTTCGTAGTAGAGGAGGTAAACCTTGAGAACACGGAATACTGATAAACGTTTGTAAATCATTCTATATTAATTTAAAATATAATAATTATGAATGCTCCATTATTATCTGCAAAAAATAAAACGTTTGTACGTATAAATAAATATAAAAATACAGAGTATACTTCTTAGAAAATAACAAGAAAGTGCAGCCAAGGAACCAGTTTATAATAATTACAGTGTTTTGAATACTTTTTATATACACCACAAATTCAAACTCACTCAAACGTCCAATATACATTTGACAGATTCAAACTTATACGTCATTAGTTCAAAACATAGTATTTTAGCGATCCCCACATTTATGACGTCATGTACGAAATAGTTTTGAAAACATAACAAAACTGGTTCAACGCCAAAAAACGGTTATAAATACCTACGAGTATTTCATATTCTACTAGTGTAATATGATTAGCATATAATGTATTTAGAGTTGGCTACATAATGTATTTGTAATTCAATAGTTGTAGATAAACTTATTAATAATAAAACCAATTACTCATGTCAACATGTGAGATTAACATTTGACATATAATTGTAGTTTTCGTTGTAACGTCTACGTCCGTAACAACCTAACCACACAAAATATATTTATCATATATTTATAGTTTGTCAAAGTGATAGTTGTATTTGACACGCATATAATGGGTATATTGCTCTCGGATAATCACAATATTCGCCTTCGGCTCGTAATCTAATGTTCATCATCGTTTAATATAGCCTATCATATACATTTATGCTTCTTAAATACTAATAAACTATTATTCCATAACAATTTGTGTTAGTATCATTTAACATTTAAAGTTTTGACAATAGCATCTATCGTTACTTAAACTAACACCGTTTACTAATAGAACAGCATTCAGTAATAGAAAACTAATAATTAATTAATAAACGATTTTCTGCACATATATTAAACCTTCAGAGACAAACGATTGATAAAATTTCTGTATTTTCTGTAATTACAAGTGTAAATTAACAAGAATGTATTAATAATTTATAAAAATTAAAACATAATTTACACTTAATTGTTAAAGGCCTATAGCATATAGCCTCTAACAATTAAGTAGTGGGGCTTATTTTGTCGATAAAGCCATACACCTCGTTTTTTACCAATTATCCCTTAGACCGGGGCGTGGCTGTGTTTCAAAATTTAGTGCGTGTTACGGATGGTTAATTGAAATCTATAAAGTCCGTGTTAGACAGACAGTTTTTCCATAAAATCGTAATTAATAGGCTTGGTAAAAATGAAGATTTTTTTAGAAATAAAACCGTATACATTTTTTCGTTTACGAATTAGTTTGAATAATAAAGTATATTTCTCTTATTTATTACAAATAAATATCAAAATGGAAAAATTTGAGAACTAACAAATCAGAAAATTTTTATGTTGGATCTCGTTTTACTATTTCATAGATAATTATTGTTCTTAGTTTGTTTAAAAATTACATATTCTATATAAAACATATATCACGGTTTCATAATAAATTAATAAATAATTAAATTATTGTTGGAGATTAAAAAAGTGTGAAATCATGATAAAGCAAAACACATTAAAATATTGCCTAACAAATGTTTCAATTTTAACATATTTATCGATAGATAAACTGGTACTATTTTCTTGAATATTAGTGCTGCCCTCAAAAAACAATCAGTGAAAATGACTGACAAACTCTAAGAATCTTCAAATTTGCGTACGTTACATATGATTCAAATTTTTACAAATAAGATAAACTAATCACCTGACACAAGATTTAATAAATTATCCACGGCTGTATGTATTAATTTATTGATGGTTATACAATCTTTTCTTGTTATTTTGTCTTTTTATGAAGTTAAAATTGTAAGGATTATCTATCAGTAAATTTATTTCTTTAATTGAAACATACGATACAATGATAGATAGATTTTTCATGTATTTAGGAATTTACTCATTTCAAATTTTAATAAACTTTCAATGTCATAACTAAAATATCGTCATGGGGTTGCGGGTAGGTAAGTGCGTTTGTAACCGGTTGTAATTTTGACGGCTTGAGTTGAAATCTGACTGCAACGCAGTGAGGCCTGTACAGGTGCTACAGCGTATCTTCTGCGGCCATTACTCAAAATCTGGGGATAAAATTATATTGTGAGTTTATGTCTAAAATTTGTACTAATGTCTCAAATTCGAGAATTAAAAAATATAAGAGCTGTATTTTTTCTAAGAAAAACAATTACCTACATAAAAAACTTCCATTTAAAAAAATTGACATTTTTTTTAAAGAACATTGTTTTGTGCAGACGTTTAGTAATAAATATGTGACATTATACAGGAGATAATGCGAGAATGAACCAGCAATTATCTCCGTTATTAAGAGAAATAGCAATTATCTTCAAATAAGTAAATTTACTATAGGCAATATATGCAGTGATGAGCTATAAAAAAAATTTAACGAAGGGTTCGCTGTTTGATTGATAAAAACGAGATCAGAGATTATTCAAAATTTAATCGTCCACCTTGTGAGGTAGAAGATTAAATGATAGGTTACCGTATTACTTTGTCGCTAAACATATGTAAAGAAAATGCTTTTAAGAAATTATATGTTCTTTTTGGAAAATAAATAATAAGAAAAAGAGATCAACAAAGGCTCGCAAATTAGAGAAAAAATTAACAAAGGGATCGCGCGAACCACCACAAAAAAATTATAACTCACCACTGGCAATATGGACAATAAGATGTATCAAGAAGCGTTCTGTTACTTCCGGTTCCGGAGTATATGATGCCAACTTTGAAATATTAGTTGAAACATACTATATTTTTTATATTTTTGAAAAGTACATAATTTTTTTTTTACAATGGTAGTACGAAATTAATAATACGTTGTATTACTAAAAAATAAAACGGCGAACGTTTAAAATATTTTTAAAGTAAATCAAGACAGTATTGTTTTATTGGTTTTGTTGTCCATGAACAAAAATGAGAAACAATAAAATCTCCATGTATTTGATTTTTTAAAATTTAATATGTTCATGTTTCAAACGTCCGCCATTTTATTTTTTAGTAATACAACATATTTGTGTACCATCATTGTAAAGAAAATTTTGTGTTCTTTTCAAAAATATAATAAAATATAGTATGTTCTATTTGTAATTTCAAAGTTGGTATTACTTTTGCCCATATAGTCAATGGTAAATTTGATTATTTAAAGATAATCGCTCGCTATATTGCTTAATAACGGAGATATTATTATTATTATAATAAAAAATATTTCTTGTATATCTCAATTACCTAAATTTTTCTCTATTTTTTACAAATGCATTAATATAAACTGATACATCGCTAGAGAGAAAGAAAAATGGCGGTATATACTATAGTAAAATTATTATAAGTTGCTATTTAAAAAATAAAAGTTGATGTTTTATCTTATAAACTTGACTTTCTAAAAAATATCTACATCTGCCATCAAAATAGTATATTTAAAATAATAAAAACATTACACATGAGCTATTTCTTTCTATTACTAAAAAAGTTATAGGGGGTGGGTGTGTCTTCCTAAACACCTGTAGTACGTATTTTTTATGAATATATTTTTTTATTTCATCTTGGCATTGTTTCGAAGAATTTTAATTTGCTCTTATCAGAGTAAAGTTTGAGGATCACTGATTGAGGTCATGCACTTTTAACTCTCTCTGATCTCTCCCGGCATTCAAAATGCATGTATGATTTCAAACAAAAATTTGTCAACACACATGATCGTATTTTCTATTTTAAACTTTTTACAAACAAAATTAGCAATCGATTAGCATAAGTAATTTACATTTTAATAATTAGCATATAGAAAAGTGAAATTTAACAGCAAATTTGTCAGCAAATGATTAAAATGAAATATTATTGAAGTGTATAATATTACATTACTATTTTTTATTTATTATTGATATTTAATTATTTTTTCAGGTACTGTGGACAATAGCAGCCCTGTTAACAACATGTCACGCGACAGAGAATAAGGCTGTGCAAGAAGCAAATTCACCAGAATCATTAAATGTAACAAAAAACTTCCGACAAGCATTACTTGAAGCATTAGAACAATTAGAGAAAGATGAAGTTCAAAATGCAAACAACACGAGTAATGATTTTGAAATGGATGACTTAGATGCTTCCGATTATGATGAAGACGAACGAACTAAATTTGGTCATAAAATTCGAGATAACATATCAAAACAAGAGGCCATATTGACATCGTTCACTGACGCTGGTAAAGCTAGTGTGTTTGTTCATTCTTTCTCTACCAGCACGCAAGATAAAAAAGTATCAACGGAAAAACCGAAGGAAATGGAATCTACTAGTCCCAAATATCGCATTAAACAAACACCCGATAATGTTATATCAGCAAGTGTCACATCCACTATAGAAGGAAATAATCAAGTTTTTACCTCTAATAAAATGCAGGCGATACGTGTTCTACCTACACCTAGTACGCCAATTACACAAAAAATTACTTTAACGTCACCTAGACCAACAGTGTCAACTCCTGTTGAAGAAGAAGATGAAGCTAAAGCAAAAGTTGAAGATGTACAATTTATTCATGCCCCATTAGTAGCTGCTTTCACCGTAGAACAAGATGATAAAGGTTTACCTCAAAAGGTCATTCCGATCTTTGGGAATAAACTTCCAACACAAAATATAAACCACTTCTCAAATTCAAATCCGCGGCAAAATATACAAATAACTTTAGAGGAAAAACAGAAACAATTAGAACAGCAAATACAAATCCTGCAAGAACAAAAACGCCAACAAGAGTTATTATTACAACAACAATTTGTACAAAAACAAATATTTGATGGTCAACAACAGCATTTCAGTGCACAAAATGATATAAATTCATTTCAACAAACACTTCAGAAACATACAAATTCAAACAATAAATTATTTCTGCAAGACAGTATAGCGAATTTACCAAAGATATTCAATCCTCCACAAAACAAGCAAAATAAAGTACAAAATAAACAAAACGATTTCAAATTGAATCACGGACAAAATTTGTCATCTCAAAGTTTAATAAATCAGCAAACAAGATTTAATATTCCTATTCCAACACAAACTGAAGCTAATTCATTATCACCTCATCCAGTTAAAGATTTAACAGGTACAGTCGTGTCATTTCAACCAAGTATTTCATTTCAACCTAATGGATTTAATCAAGTCAATCCATTTGCCAATCAAATTTCTCAATTCCATTTAAATTCTCAATTTCAACAAAGTAATCCTATACAACATAGTCCCCAACAAAACTTTAACCAACTACAGTTTACTCCACAACAGTTGCCAGCAAAATCTGCAGTGGACTTTCAGAGAGCTATAAATGTTCCAGTAACCCAAGTTGACAAACATTTAATTCAACAACAGTTACCAAATAAATTCAGAGATAATGTATTCAACAATGATAACTACCTTCAAGATTTTTTCTACAGACAGAGAACATTAGTTCCTCCACCACCAAGAAGCAACAGAGTATTTCGACAAGAATCAAACGTGGGTAATTTTGTATCAAATGATTTCAATCACAGTAATTTACATAATCATAATAGGTTTAATCAGGCAACGAACTTAAAATTTAATAGTGATTCGCAAAATTCAAGATATAATCAAGCAAATGGAGTACACAATAATTTCAATCTTAATCCTAGACCAATTTCAAATCACTTCTTCAATTACCCAAATTTACAGCCTACTCATGTTGATAACAGACTAAAAAATTTATTATACCAATCAGGATTAGGGCAAGGACGAACACAAGAAGATTTGAATATAGTATCTAAGGTCTTAGCTTTAGATCATACTGGAAATTATCAACAAAATTTTCTTTTTGGTGATTCTAATGTTTCGGAAAAGAAAATTCCATTCAATACCACAAATAGATCATAAAAACTAGAGACTTATTTTATTTTCTCCGAAAATATTAGATAAAATGAAAAAGTACTGATTCTTCAAATTGTTAGTAATAACACATTTTATACATAAATACGACATAAAAAATATACCAAAATATAGTCATTAACTAATTTTTCCTTCAATTTTTAATATTACTAATATTATACTATACTTCATAAGACTAAATAACTATGAATTAGCATATATTATAGGTATATAAAAGTAGATATTAGTTACAGTATAATTAGAGTACGTACTATTTATTTGTTTAACATATTATTTTTGTTATGTTACATGTGTATTTATATGTGTATAGATTACCTTTACAACTTGTGACTTTATAAGTACAGTTATTTTATATATTTTGTTTTCATAAGGATGTAATAAATATTTTTTTATAGAAAATAGTGGTCTCTTTGTTTATAACAGTTATTTAATGCAATAAGAGCAAAACAATGTTTTTTACAATTTAAGAAAATACTTGGAAAGATTGCAAATGATTCATAAGCGCGTAGAAATAAAACTATTTTGGCTCAAGCTGCTTACAATATTTTTTTTTATCATATTTATTATATTTGAAAATATTTGATATTTGTAGACAATTTAAATTTTATCATTCTAAAGTACTAAATTCCAAAATTTTGTGAAACTGCCTACTTTAACCGAAATATATAAGGTACCTTAGTGTTTATTATGGAAATTCAGAAAAATACATATTCATAAACGAGTATTCAATTTTTTATCTATAGGTAAGGAAGGTGTTTTTGATCAAAAAAATCCGATGGTGAGTTTTTAATGAATAAGCACGTTTTAGAGTCCCTAGAATAAGAATTTATTGTTTTTACGATGATTGTGTGTGTGTGTGTGTGTGTATGTGTGTGTGTGTGTGTGTGTGTGTGTGTGTGTGTGTGTGTGTGTGTGTGTGTGGGGGTGTGGTGTGTGTGTGACGAAAATTTCTCCTTCGATAACTCCAATACTACAATTCCAAAAATTATAATTCTTTCATATTCCTCTTTAGTATGTCAATATGAAGAGTAGATTAGATTTTGTTTATGATTGGTTAACCAAAAGTACCCTAATTTGAAGATTTTAACAGTTTTTCTTAAAAAAAATGCTGTTAAATATATTTTTTTTAATCTTTTATGTTATTATAAATATTAAAGAATATTCTATCCTCTTTTCGATTTAATTATATTTTTTTCTTCATATTCTATGAATTTAGAGATAAAGAATTATATAAAATATCTTACAACCTAATGTTGCTAAAAGTTGCATCATGGTAACAGAATATTCAAATATTACTAATTTACAAATAAAATGTGAAATAATTTTACTGGAAATATAAAAATGTAAAATAATTTAATGCGGCTAAAACAAATCACATAAGGTAATTTATATATATATATATATATATATATATATATATATATATATATATATATATATATATATATATATATATATATATATATATGTTATATATTTGTCTGACCGTACTGTTTTTATTTTCTTGCCCATCTTGTTTTCCACAAATTGTTTAAATTCTTTGAATTTATCAAGGATTTCACTTCTTTTCTTCAAAAAATATACTTCACACCACCTAGATTTATCATCAATAAATGTGGCGAAGTATCTGAATCCACCAATTGAATTCACACTCATCGGCCCACAAATATCTGTGTGAATTAATTCTAAAAGATTCGTGCTTCGTGAATTTGATTTCTGGAAAGAAGTTTGCGTCTGTTTTCTCTTTATACACGTTTCGCATATTGGTAGATTTCCTTCCACCTGCTCCTTAATTCCGTGTACTTTATTTTCTTTTATAATTCTCTTTAGATCATTTTCATTGAGATGTCCGAATCTTTCATACCATTTTTGCAAAGGTGTAATTCCCGCATTTGTAATCTTGGCTATTTCTGTAGGTTCTTGTAAATAATACAAGTCTTCTTTTCTTTCAGCTGAAGCGATTGTTTCACCAGTCTTCGGATTTTTAATACTTGCTTTATTTCTTCTGAAATGAATTTCGTAGCCGCGATCTGCTATTTTGCCGACAGATAATGAATTCGCTCGAAGATCAGTGATATACAGTGTTTCTTCTAATTTTGCAGTGATGTCCTTATTCATTTTTACTTTAACAGTACCACATCCTTCTATAGTTGTCGACTCGTTGTTGGCTAAGTTTAAAGTCTTAGTTTTTGCAGTGTTCATTTCTTCAAATATTTCTTCAAATATTTCTTCATTTGAACACATGTGCGATGATGCTCCGGAATCCAAACACCACCGTTGATTTTGGTATTTGTTAGCTTTCATCGCAATTTCGGCGTGCCTAGATATTTCGGTATGCTGCTTATTTTTCAATTCAGTTGTCTTTTTATTAAAATATCTTGATCTACAATCCCTTGGCATATGTCCAATTTTTCCACATGTATGACATTTAAATTTAAAATAATTAGGATTTTTTGGTTGGTCAGATTTATTGTAATTTTTCTTACCATGATTTTTATGTGCAAACATTGCATCTGACACTATTCCTCTTTCGTTACGTTTTCTAGCTTCGAATTCTTCTAATAGTTTGACTTTTAATGAATCCGGTGTTGGTAATTTTTCTTGACTTTCGATGGCAATTCTAAAAGATTCATATTCATCTGGGATACTGTATAACAGTAAAATGGTGAGAAGATCATTATTTATGTCGAGTTCCATTTCTTCTAATTTATCAACGACGTCAAAGAAATGTGTAATATGATCTCTCATGTCTTCACCGTTTTTCATTTTATGTAAAATTAAATTCTTAAGTAGCATAGCTTTCCGAGCAGGTCCTTTCGACTGATACACCGCGTGCAATTTATCCCAAATTTCTTTAGACGTTTTACAGTTTTTGATTTGCTTTAATTCGGTTGGGCATATTGACAGGATTAAGTCACATCTTGCTTTAGCATCCGCTGCTTCCCAAATAGCAATTTCTGCAGGGTTTTCTGGCTTCACCCTGGTTCCAGTTACGTATTGCCATGCATCATTTTTTATGGGCAGTGCTTCGACTTGAATTTTGAAGTGTCAAAATTTTCTTTTCCAAGTGGTTCGATTTTTACATTTGTGTAACTCATTTTTAAATTATCTTTTACTTCACTGTTTAGTGGACGTGGCCTGGGCCCATAACCTGAAGTTTTATAAGATGAAACACTTCGTTTTAAATTATATTCGTTTTTATTTTCATCAATACAAAAATGACAGTGACGGAACACACACATCAACAATACATAATTATATAAATATGTTTCTATGGAAACAATAACATGAATGGTATATTTGAATTTCCAACAGTTTTTATTTTCTACTTTTTATTATATAAAACATACTGTTCTTTTTAGGAGTAGTTCAGTTCAGTTTAGTACGAGGTAAGATAAGTTCATTTCTTCCCTAAAAAGGAAACGCCCATTTTAAAATTTTTGAAAAAAAAATCTCTGAAATTTGTACAAAATACGTAGAATTGGCGGAACGTAATGTGGTATCCATATCAGATCAGAACTAGGTAGGTACGTCTAAAATCTCATGAGAAATATAAGCCCGATTTAAAAGCGCTTTTATGGGGCGCGTTTTTACATTATATTATAACGATGAGTGTGCTCCATAAAAGAACTTTTGTTATAAAAGTACGCCCATAATACTGGCCAAATAATTTACGAACTAAAATAAAATCATATCTACAAGCTGTATTGTAATATTGGTGCCACTTACCTTATATAAGGAAGTATAAAGGCTAGTTTTATATTAAAACTACGAGGTTTTTTGAAAAATAATTTATTTATACACTCCCCAAAACACACAACCTTATCTATACAAACTCAATGCTGAACTGCTAACTACGACAAGCAACCTATTGTTCTGAACCGGCTTGTCTCGGTTTTCGCGCCAAAATACACTACACTCCTTCCACACCGATTTGTAAAAACATTTTACAACAATACATAAATTAAAACGTCGGTGTATATCTATCAGGCGCTTTTCTGATTCTCTGTGGTCGTGCCACTGCTGCACCATCTACATTTTCATTTACAATAGTGGGTTTTACCATTGGTAACGAAACTAATGATTCAGTATCCTCTGGTACAGGGATTCTGCAAATTATTTGATCTACATGACGTTTGACAATTTTTCCATTTTGAATTAATTTCACAAGATATGTCCTACGACCTAAAACTTTAAAAATTTCCGCTTGAACCCAATACGAATCATTACCTTTGTATACCCGTGTCATAATTGTTTGATTTTTTACAAACATCTCTTTCCTCCTCCCACCAAAATTCCTGATTTGCGTCCCTTGTTTACGTTTAACACAATTTTGTGTTTTACTATAATCTAAATTAGGAATTTCTGTGTTAGAAGGTTTTAATAAATCTAACAATATTCTACAATTTCTACCCAATAATAATTTAGATGGAGTTTCACCAGTCGTACAATGAACAGTATTTCGATACATAATTAAAAATCTTTGTAAAATTACAAATATTTCATTTTCACTTGGTGCGCCACATAAACAACGTAACAAATGATTTTTAACAGTTCTAACTGCATTTTCTGCTGCACCATTTGTTTGTGGTTTATATGGGGCACTAGTAATATGTTTAATTCCATTTTTCTTTAAAAAACATTCAAATTCCTCGGACACAAATTGTCTACCATTATCAGATACAACAATCTTTGGTAACCCAAAACGAGCAAAAATTTCTCTTAATACATTTATAGTACAAAATGAATTTGTGTTTTTCATTGGAATGACTTCAATCCATTTACTAAACGAATCTATTAAGATTAAAAACATTTTGTTATGTAATTCAAAAAAATCTAAATGTATTCTTTCCCAGGGTGCGTCGGGATATTTCCATGGAATTAAACTTGATTTATCTGGTGAATCTCTATTTTTTAAACATGAACTGCATGATTTACAAATATTTTCTAGGTCTGAATCTAAACCTGGCCACCATACATAACATCGGGCCAAAGATTTCATCTTTACAACTCCCATGTGTGAACTATGTAATTCATTTAAAATTGGTTTACGTAATTTTTCTGGTACAATAACCCGGTATCCCCACATTACAATGTTATTTTCAATTGTTAATTCATGTCTCTTCCTAAAGTAAGGTTTTATATCATTATTAAAATTAAAATTTTCTGGCCAGCCATATAATACAAAATCATGAACTTGTTTTAAAATTTCATCATTTTGTGTTTCTGTTGAAATTAATTCTTCGTTAATTAGAATATCTTTGTTTGATTTGACATAATTTAAGTAACTATATTCTTCATTATTAGTTATATTAACATTTAACGGTAAACGTGATAAACAATCTGATGCATTTTTCTCTGACTGTACATATATGATATCATACGTGTATGATGACAAAATAATTGCATATCGTTGCAATCTGTTAGCTGCCATTAAAGAAATTCCTTTCTTTGGACCAAAAATTGCTAACAGTGGCTTATGATCGGTTGCTAATACAAAATGTCTTCCAAACAAGTATTGATGAAATTTTATAACACCAAATACAATGGCTAAAGCCTCTTTATCAATTTGAGAATATTTAGATTCAGCCTTTGACAATGTTCTTGATGCATAAGAAATAGGTCGCTCAGTGCCATTTTCATACATATGTGACAAGATAGCTCCTAATCCATAATCTGACGCATCAACAGTTAATTTAACTTGCACATTTGGATCAAAATGAACCAAAACCTGTGAAGAAGTTAAAACTTCTTTTATTCGTTTAAATGTTATTTTACATTTATTATTCCAAACCCAGTCACTATCATTTTTCAATAAATTATAAAATGGGTGTAACATATCAGCAATATTTTTAACAAATTTTCTATAATAATTGACCAATCCTAAAAATGATTTTAATTGGGTTTTATTTATAGGCTCAGGAGCATTTACAATGGCTTCAATTTTATTTTTGTTTGGGTGTAACCCTTGTTTATCAATTACAAATCCTAAATACGTTACAGATTCTTGAAAAAACGAACATTTATCTAATTTTACTCTTAAACCACAGTTTTGTAAACATTTAAAAACAGATTCTAAATTTTTCAAGTGATCTTGTTTATCATAACCAGTCACTAAAATGTCATCAAGATAACAAGTAACTCCTGGAATACCTTGTAAAATACTCTCCATTATCCTTTGAAAAATTGAGGGGGCTGAACTTATACCAAATGATAACCGATTATACATGAAAAGTCCTTTATGTGTACTTATAGTTGTAAGTTGTCTCGAATTTTCATGTAATAATACTTGTTGATAAGCATGCGACAAATCAATTTTAGAAAAAAGTTCACCACCTTGTAATTTATAAAATAAATCCTCTATTCGGGGTAAAGGATAACGGTCGATTTCTAGATTTTGATTTACTGTTATCTTGTAATCCCCACAAATTCTTACAGTCCCATCTGTTTTTAAAACAGGCACTATGGGTGTGCCCCATGGACAACTATCCACTGGTTCTAAAACATTTAATTTAATTAATCTTTCTATTTCTACATCTACTTTATCTTTTAATGCAAATGGCAATGTACGTGGTTTACAAAACTTTGGTTTTATATCATTTTTACATTTTAATTCAATCACTCCTTTTGTAAATGTTCCTAGCTCGTCTTTAAATATTTCTTTGTATTTATTACATAATAAATTTAAATTATCAGCATTTACAAAATTTAAATCTTTAATCCCCATATTAAATTTTTCTAAAAAATCTCTTCCTAATAAGGGAGGGCCTCCCTTTTTAACTACGTACAAACTTAAATCCTTTACCTTGTTATTGTATTCTACTTTGACAGTCAAATAACCTAAAGTATTTATTTGTCCACCGGTATAACCAATTAAATTAATATCAGATTGTAAAAGATTTATTTTGTTAAAATAACATTCATATATCTTTTCTGAAATTACTGATACTGCAGCACCAGTGTCAATAAGCATTACCATAGGTATTTTATTTAAACTTACATTGACCGTTAGGGGTTTATTGTCATTTACGCTGATATTGAAAATACCGTTAATATTTTGACTCTCGTCTAAAAAATAATTTTTTGATTTTTTCTTAATTTTGGGGTTGTTTTTATTACTCTCACACATATTTTTCAAATGGCCTACTTTACCGCAAGCATTACATCTATGATCTTTGTACCGGCACTGGGAACTTTGATGGTTTTTCCATCCACAAACAAAACATTTTTGCCTGTGACCATGTGGTTGGCTGCTGTTTGGACCGGATGCTGCTGCTGAAAATGTGGATGGCGCCATCTTGGCACCGGAAGTCGTGGTGGTGGAAGATCCATTCGGATGGCACCCGAACGCTCTCGGCTGCTTGGCTCGGCTCGCCCCCACTCTGTAGACATCGGCAGGCTCCTTCTTTACCCGCAAGAAATCGCTACTAGCGACCTCTGCAGCAAAATTTTTGGTGGATTCCAAGGTTTGCGCCTTTTTCAAGGCGTCCTCCAAAGAAATGGATGATTCCTCCAAAAACAGCCTCTCCTTGATTTTGTCATTGGGAAGTCCCATGATGAAGCGATCTCGCAACACTGTCACTAGCACCGTTCCGAACTCGCAATGTGCCGCTAAATGTTTTAATCGCGCACACCACTCCGCCATTGTTTCACTCGCGTCTTTCAACGCACTATAAAATTTATAGCGTTCTGCGAATACTGACCGCTGAGTAGTAAAATGTTCGTCTAATAAAGTTATTAGTTCTTTGAAAGTTTTGTCTTCCGGCGAATCCGGTACCGTGAGATCAGAAATTAATTTATATGCCGATTCGCTCATTGCGTTTAACAAAATGGCGTGTTTTCTCTCGTTCGTTTTGAACTCGTTGGCAATGAAAAAATGGTCTAAACGCTTTTTATAGATAGCCCAGTCATTTTTCTCGGGATCAAATTCGCTGCACTGACCGATTAGTCCAACAACTGACGTCATTTTGCACTTTTTTTTAAAAAATTATTTTAATAAAATAATTATTTTATTAGCTGAATTTACTCGTCGCCAGTGTAATATTGGTGCCACTTACCTTATATAAGGAAGTATAAAGGCTAGTTTTATATTAAAACTACGAGGTTTTTTGAAAAATAATTTATTTATACACTCCCCAAAACACACAACCTTATCTATACAAACTCAATGCTGAACTGCTAACTACGACAAGCAACCTATTGTTCTGAACCGGCTTGTCTCGGTTTTCGCGCCAAAATACACTACACATAAACGAGTAGAGTAATACATACATTCATACATACAACGTCTACTTTATTCCAGATTCTTATTACTTTCAAGCCTTTTGCTACCGCGTTTTTGAAATCCAGAATCCATTTTCTAATAAATGAATGGAGAAAATAGTGAAACAAAAAAGTAAACCAAATAACACTTGTTTAAATTTATGATGACACGCCATGTAGAAACCAAGTGTGCTTGCCTGAAAATAAAAGATATGTTGAATAATAGATAATAACATCGTGTCAGTGGACTATAAATATACTTAGTTTTTCTTTATTAATTATTTTACTAAATTGCATATTATTCATGTATATATCCATTTTTTATGGATGACGAAAGTTATTTTAAGTTATTTAAATATATTATATTATATAATATATTGTATTAAGTGTCAAATGTAATTCCAATTATTATAATTTTGAGAACAAAATGAGATTCACACCTAAGTTAATAAAAAATATTACGCTTTGAGACTTTCTGATACAACAGATCGCGTTCAATTTAGATTCATAAAAAATAAAATAATGGAGTACCCCATTTATTAACCAGTCGGAAAAGTATTTGCTAAAGTTATTATGGGCTTACAGATATGTATAATTAAGTAAATTTTATTAGCCCCTAAAGTTGAATAGTAAGTAATCTTGTGACGGAAAAATAATTAAAATTTTATCAAATATAAATATGTACTGTTACGCTCATTTAAGGGTATGTACAGGTATTTCACAAGTTCGAGTACAAACTTTGGGAGCGCATAGTACTCATCAAAATGCTTAAAAAAGTTTAATCAACATACGAGTAGCTATTTAATTGTTTCCGAGAAAGAGGTCATTTGTATTGGAATCGAAGAAAAACTGACAAAGATAATGAGTGAATAAAATTTTATCTAAGCCAGTAAATAGGCTATAAAAATCGAATAAAATTTTGTATAAACATATTTCTCAATTTCTAATAGTTAAGTTATTTGAAAATTAAATATTGGCCAAGGTCGCTACAAAATTTTACCTAGTATTAGGGAGAGAGCATTATATGGGTCACTCTGTACATTTGAGAATTGGAAATAATTATCAAGTTTAATATCTGTCGGAAATAACCTAGGCCGTCCGAATCACAACCAGTCACCTGACGCACACAGTAACGCGTCCGTTAATAATATGGTAGATAAATTCACATAGTCACAATTTATCTCACTATTTTATCTTAAGAAATAAATACAACTACAAAATTATTTTCACGCAATCTGTTTTTTTTTACCTCTCGCTAAAAATCGCATTTCCAGATTTTAATGAATAAGCACGTTTTACGTCCCTACAATCCGATTTGAACATTTTTACGATGATGTCTGTGTGTGTGAGTGTGTGTGTGTGTATGTGTATATGTGTGTGAGATGTTGGAAGGAAGATTACTCAAAAACTATAAGACAATACTACGTATTTCCCAATCGGACATTAATGGGAAGAGCTGAAAAGGTTTTGGTAACATTTGGACAACAGGAAGTAGCAGGTTCTTGAAAAAAAATCTTCTAAATATTATTTTTTGAAAATTTTTCTTAGTAAAGAAAATTAAATTCTCTATCTGATACATTTAAATATTTTATTATATCTCGTATAGGTATGGAAGTATATAATAATACAGACCACTGTGTAAGTGGATGGATGTGGTTGGTAGGGTGAGAGAAAGTTTCCAAGTAAGAAGAGAAGAAGAGCATGTATGAATGCGATTATGAGTGTGGCCGAGGCGAAAGAAGTCTGCTTACATAGAAATGTGTGGCGAAGGATGATTATTTCCTAACTATTATTGTGATCCGGACGTGGTATTTCGCTACCGAAAATCGGTGACTTTAATATGTTTAAGAGTAAGGATTTGTTGTATGATGTTGATGTTGTTCTTATTGTTTTCGGGTTTGTGCGAAGCCACTAAGTGGGATACGCATGATTTTATGTACGTATGTATGTATGAATAATCTGTTGTAATAAATCTTGTTGCCCAAAAAGCAGTTGAGATATTTAAATGTTTGTAATTGACAGATAAATGCAAGATGCAAAATGTCAGTGTCAAAAATCAGATTTTTTTTTGGGAGGTACGAGTACATTATTGTATTATTAATCCAATATGTATTTAAATTATAGGTATGTTAATATTACATATATCCTTAAGAAATACTGTTAATACCATCAATAAATTTGAAGAATTTTAAACATATTAAAAGAGTAGGACAAAGTTCCTCATAGAAGAAAAGGAGAGATACAATTTCAATTATTTGTTCGTGCAAGAAATGATAAATTCGTTACATATAGGGCGCGAGCAGTCATGTGACTTTGTTAGCCTTGGCAAGCAGATATAGGGGTCCGTGTCAGAATAACAGCTAGTAGTTATTTCCATAGATGCCACAATTGGCATATGTCAATTATTCATTGAAAATTTCAAAATATTCTAATGTTTATTTGTCATCAATAGTATGGAATATACTTGTCGAGGAAAATAATTCCACATGGATTTGAAAAATCATGTTATGATGAAAACATATGATACTTGACACCTATGTACATTATTACTAGCTGCCATTCTGACACGGACCCTCATATCTGCTTGCCAAGGCCAACAAAGTCACATAACTGCTCGCGCCCTATGCAACATAAAATGAAAATGGCGAGAGGTATTGTGCTGGCCACAACAGATTTTTTTTAATGTTAACCGATAGGGTATGCAAAGCAGTGGATTTTATTTTCAAATTACTGATCGGTGATTTACTTACCGATCACGAAGCGAGGCGGTAAGTAAATAAAAACTACGATCAAAACTTACTTTTAATTTTTTTTAATATGTCAAATTAAATTCCAAATCTTGTTTTTATAAATTCTGTGCGTCGATCATGCAAAAAACGTAATAAGCATTACGGTCAGTAAATGCTCTTCTACCGGTATCGGATGTATTATCCTCAACCGGTAGGAGGCACATCCTACACTTAAAATTTAAATAACTATGATATCGTTAAATTAGGTAACTGATAAGAAATTAGATTATCGGGTCTATTCTGTAACTTAGTGGTTAATTTTTAACAATTGGTTAAAAAAATTATGCAACTCATATTGAATAGACAACTAAAAATCTAATTTTTTGTTATTATATAATACACTTGAATGGTTGATTTTTTTTAACTGAGTTACAGAATAGGCGGATATCAGAAAACAAAGAATTTAGACAGTTACTGAGAAATTTTAAAATTATTTTGGATTTGTACAAAAATGAAATTAATTTTTATTTGAAGTGTTTATAATATTTGTTATAGTAAAAATGATTAGCTAGCAGACGCACGTCATCAGCCTTATAAAATGAAATATAAATAATAGAAATTATTGGGTGTTACTTATATTTAAAAGAAAAATCTGTTGTGGCCAGCCCAATACCTTCCGCCAATCCAGTGTAATATACAAATTGCACTTGACACTAACATCTTGTTCTTCTTCTTCTTCTTTAGCTTTTCCCATACGTTAGGGGTCGCTATTTTTTATTTTCTTGTTCCACTCATTTCTGTTTTACGTGTCATTCTCATTCAGTTCATTTTATCTCAAGTCTTCCGCAATACAATCCTTCCATCTTATCTTTGGTCTTCCTCTGTTTCTTCAACCTTTTATAACTAAGCTGTTCTTTCGTCATCCAATATATTCTTCATTTCTCCTCATGACATTCTCAAACCAATGTAATCATCTCTCTTGTATCTTTCTAGAAACTTGTAACACTACAGTTATTTCCTTACCTATCTTTCCGTGTCTTCCCCAACATCTACTTCAACATCCTCATCTCTGCCATATTAATTTACTTTTTATTAATATTGACATCTGTCAATCTGAATATATTAACAATTTTCATGGTTAGCATAGCTGGCTGATTTATAAAATTTAATATCTTTATAATTCTTTAACTCTATATCTATTGAATATGAAGTATAAAATGCAATCAAATCGTATAGAGAATAATATATTATTTAAGTTATAATAACGTTATATGTCAATAAATCAAATTTAACTGTTAAATCTTCAAATGAGGGTACTTCCGGTTCACCAATTATAACCAAAATCTAATCAGTTGTTCTGGATGTAAACCTGAGGAATACGAAAAAAATGGAATTTTTGGAATCGTTGTATTGAAGTTATGCGATCCGAAATTTTCGTCACATACACACAGACACACACACACACACACACACACACACACACACACACACACACATATATATATATATCATTACCGATATCTGTACAAAGCAGATTGGCACACCCAGCAATGGGTAATATGCCGTGATGAAATATTTATTTATTTTTTATTTATTTATATATATATATATATATATATACCGTGTGTCCCAGCGTTTGGTTGGCATAGGCGTTTAACATGGAAAAACATTTTTTTCTAAATAAAAAGTGTCTGGCTAACAACTAAGCTACCATATTGCATAGGATAATACTACGCCCATTTCTACATCTTATTTAATACAGATTACCTCATTATAATAGCATAATTTAACAAAATTAGCAAAAATAATTCCATATTTTCTGTATGTTGTTTTTATTACCTACTACAAACATAAATAGCTGAATGTTGTCATGGTACTGTGGTAACGTTTCGAAGTACGGATCCAAAGATTCTAAGTTCAAACGTCCTTAGCTCATTTAAATTAAATTTATTGTTACTGTGTTCATAAAATTCATTTGCTGTGTTACTTATGAATAGTACTAAGTTAGTTAATTTCCAAATACAATTTTTTTTCTTGTTCTGATGATTTATTTAGTTTATTTTTGCTTTCGATATTGGTTTAATCGCTAATAAATTTGATTTATTGGTTTTTTATTTCTTATTAATTTGTGTTATTACATTTAATTGTCTAATACATGATATCTAAACAATAATAATTTTATATTAATATGAAAAAACGAAGAAAAAAAAAATAAAAAAAAAAATTAATCCTAGTGGAGGTTTGAACTTAGAATCTTTGGATGCTTACTTCGAAACGTTACCACTGGACCATGACAATATGCATCTATTTATGTTTGTAGTAGGGAATAAAAACAATATACAAAAAATGTGAAACTATTTTTGCTAATTTTGCTAAATTACGCTATTATAATGAAGTAATCTGTATTAAATAAGATGTAGAAATGGGCGCAGTATTATCCTATGCAATATGGTAGCTTAGTTGTTAGCCAGACACTTTTTATTTAGAAAAAATTGTTTTTCCATGTTAAACGCCTATGCCAACCAAACGCTGGGACACACGGTATATATACATACAGATATCATTGTAAAATGGTATAATCGTATTATAGGGACCCTAAAACATGCTTATTCACTAAAAACTTATCATTGAATTTTTTGACCAAAGACAATACCTTCCCTACCTAAAGGTGACGGAAGGTAAAAAGTACTAGCTTTAAGTAATATACATATATATTAATTATATTTACAATTATTTTCTGTCAATCGTTATTCCTTTTACGGAATATAAAATTATTTGTAATAATTGTAGTTTATTTTCGTACCATACGTTGACACTACTGATAATGATAATAATAATAATAATAATAATAAAAAAATATATTTCGAAAAGGAATAAGGATTGACATAGAAATAATTGTAAATTCATTAATATATACGTATCGTTAATACTAGAATTTTTTTTCTTCTTTTTTAAAAAATAAATAACAGCTAATAATTCTACAAGTTATATTTCATTTTATAAGGTTTTTTTCAGGTTGATGACGTGCGTCATCTGTCTAGTAGTTTCCTATAGGACTGATGAACATTAACTTTTTTTTCCTATATACTGAAATACTGGTTGCCGGAAATTAGGGAAATTAAAAATTTAAATTTACTAGTATTTAGTAGTATCATGTTTAACGATCTTCCGTACGTTGTAAAATCATTAAATAGGGTGTTCATTTTATCTATTCTCCCCTGAAAATTTATGAATAGGCAATCCATGTTACATTTCATAAGTGCTTTGGTTTTTAAAAAATTGTTTTGTTCTTATACCTACTGTGATAATTCTATTTAAAGAACTAATAATTACCTAGTGGCTTATGAAATGTATTATGTTTTGCCTATTTTCAAAATTTCAGGCGGGAGCAGATAAAATGGGCACCTGGTTATAAGTGTATCATTAAAACTGTATAATGTAGACATAATTACAAAATCTGATGTGGCCAGCACAATACCTTCCGTCAATCTTGTGTATTATGTACCATACATAAATTTTCTTGCAAAATATTCTAAATTTTCTGTAAAATTATCTGATAAAAAAACTGTGCAAATTGCACTTGACACTGGCATCTTCTTCTTTAGCTTTTCCCATTCGTTAGGGGTAGCTATTTTTTATTTTCTTCTTCCACTCATTTCTGTTTTGTGTGTCGTTCTCATTCAGTTTTTTTTTCTCTCAAGTCTTCCGCAATACAGTTCTTCCATCTTATATTTGGTCTTCCTCTATTTATTCAACCTTCTATTACTAAGCTATTCATTTTTCTTCCAATCTATTCTTCATCTCTCCTCATGACATGTTCAAACCAATCTAATCGTCTCTCTTGTATCTTTCTAGAAACTTGTAATACTAGAGTTATTTCCTTACCGCATCTTTCCGTGTCTTTCCCAATTTCTACTTCAACATCCTCATCTCTGCCACATTCATTTACTTTTCATTGATACTGACATCTGTCAATTTGAATTATCTGAATATATACGTTATTATAACTTAAAGAATTTATTATTCTCTATATGATTTGATTCCAGTTTATGTTTCATATTCAATAGATATAGTTTTAAAGAATTATAAAGATATTAAATTACATAAATAAGCCAGCTATGCTAACCATGGAAACTGCTAATATATTCAGATAATTCAAATTGACAGATGTCAGTATCAATGCAATGTAAATGAATGTGGCAGAGATGAGGATGTTGAGATAGATGTTGAGGAAGACACGAAAAGCTACGGTAAGGAATGAAAGAATAAGGGAAATAACTCTAGTGTTACAAGTATCTAGAAAGATACAAGAGAGACGATTTCATTGGTTTGAACATGTCAGGAGGGATGAAGAATGTATTGGAGGAATGAATAGCTTAGTATTAGAAGGTTGAAGAAATAAAGGAAGACCAAAGATAAGATGAAAGACTGTATTGCGGAAGACTTGAGAGAAAAGAAACTGAATGGGAACGACACGCAAAACTGAAATGAGTGAAAGCAGAAAATAAAAAATAGCGACCCCTAACAAATGGGAAAAGTTAGAGAAAAAGAAGAAGTCAGTGTCAAGCGCAATTTGCATAGTTTGTTTATGAAATAATTTTACTGGAAATTTAGAAAGAAAATTTATGTATGGAATTCATACATAATACACAGGATTGACGGAAGGTATTGTGCTGGCCACATCAGATTTTTATGATCTAGTGTTAAATCCAAGAAATTAATTGAATTATCTTCTTTTATTTTAACAGTAAATTTTATAGTTTTAGAGTTATTTGGTATTGGGATACCTTCATTTCGATTAATTAAATCAACTCTATTTTTTACACTAAATTTAGGTGTGAAATCTAGTATCTCCGGTATTATTTATTTAAAAAAATGCATAAATTGTAGGGTGGGTCTTGTGTATAGGAGACTACGGGTTTAATAGGTATCCCGTCTTTATGCAATTTTGGTAAACAATAAAGTATTGAGTCTGACGGATTTTCGTTAATTAATTAGAAATGCTCTTCCTCGAGAATTATGTACATGCAGTTTTTTAAAGTTTGTCTTAATTTTTGCTGATAGTTACTAGATGGATTTATTGGACTGTTGTTTCTGGTAATGAAATCGTTAGTTTTAGTTATGTAATCAGATTTGTTGAGGATGGTAAAGTTATTGCCCTTGTCTGCTTTGGTTAACACAAGTTTATTGCTATCTGATTAGTTTTTAATAAACTTCATTGTTTTAAGTTCGTTGTTGTTAGACTACAAAAATAGCAGACTTGGGTGACTGATTGACTGTCTTCTTAAACTTAGAGATGAATTCTGATTTTTCTTCCCACTCAACCAGAACCACAGACGCGTTTCGCTCTTATTGGAGCTCTTCAGTCTGGTGTACTGGCCAGTCTCTGATAAATGACCGAGAGGTTGATTCAGAGAATGAAATTTTGTGAACTTTGCCAAGTGTAATTTAAATATTATTAATATTATTCAGAGCAGTTCACCAAGTGTCGCATTTGTACTTTGTACATTGTACAGTTTTCTATTATATTCTGCTAGCTAAGCTCGCGGTTTTTCTGATAGATGGCTCTGCATGTATTTAGTTACCTCTGCAGGCCTGATATCTTTGTGAGATGTTTATCATCTGCCCGCTCAACTAGTCTCAGTGCCTCGAAAGAGGCGTCAGTACACCACACTGAAGAGCTCCAATAAGAGCGAAACGCGTCTGTGGTTCTGGTTGAGTGGGCCAGTCTCTGATAAATGACCGAGAGGTTGATTCAGAGACTGAAATTTTGTGAACTTTGCCAAGTGTAATTTAAATATTATTAATATTATTCAGAGCAGTTCACCAAGTGTCGCATTTGTACTTTGTAAATTGTACAGTTTTCTATTATATTCTGCTAGCTAAGCTCGCGGTTTTTCTGATAGATGGCTCTGCATGTATTTAGTTACCTCTGCAGGCCTAATATCTTTGTGAGATGTTTATCATCTGCCCGCTCAACTAGTCTCAGTGCCTCGAAAGAGGCGTCAGTACACCACACTGAAGAGCTCCAATAAGAGCGAAACGCGTCTGTGGTTCTGGTTGAGTGGGCCAGTCTCTGATAAATGACCGAGAGGTTGATTCAGAGGCTGAAATTTTGTGAACTTTGCCAAGTGTAATTTAAATATTATTAATATTATTCAGAGCAGTTCACCAAGTGTCGCATTTGTACTTTGTACATTGTACAGTTTTCTATTATATTCTGCTAGCTAAGCTCGCGGTTTTTCTGATAGATGGCTCTGCATGTATTTAGTTACCTCTGCAGGCCTGATATCTTTGTGAGATGTTTATCATCTGCCCGCTCAACTAGTCTCAGTGCCTCGAAAGAGGCGTCAGTACACCACACTGAAGAGCTCCAATAAGAGCGAAACGCGTCTGTGGTTCTGGTTGAGTGGGCCAGTCTCTGATAAATGACCGAGACGTTGATTCAGAGACTGAAATTTTGTGAACTTTGCCAAGTGTAATTTAAATATTATTAATATTATTCAGAGCAGTTCACCAAGTGTCGCATTTGTACTTTGTACATTGTACAGTTTTCTATTATATTCTGCTAGCTAAGCTCGCGGTTTTTCTGATAGATGGCTCTGCATGTATTTAGTTACCTCTGCAGGCCTGATATCTTTGTGAGATGTTTATCATCTGCCCGCTCAACTAGTCTCAGTGCCTCGAAAGAGGCGTCAGTACACCACACTGAAGAGCTCCAATAAGAGCGAAACGCGTCTGTGGTTCTGGTTGAGTGGGCCAGTTTCTGATAAATGACCGAGAGGTTGATTCAGAGACTGAAATTATGTGAACTTTGCCAAGTGTAATTTAAATATTATTAATATTATTCAGAGCAGTTCACCAAGTGTCGCATTTGTACTTTGTACATTGTACAGTTTTCTATTATATTCTGCTAGCTAAGCTCGCGGTTTTTCTGATAGATGGCTCTGCATGTATTTAGTTACCTCTGCAGGCCTGATATCTTTGTGAGATGTTTATCATCTGCCCGCTCAACTAGTCTCAGTGCCTCGAAAGAGGCGTCAGTACACCACACTGAAGAGCTCCAATAAGAGCGAAACGCGTCTGTGGTTCTGGTTGAGTGGGCCAGTCTCTGATAAATGACCGAGAGGTTGATTCAGAGACTGAAATTTTGTGAACTTTGCCAAGTGTAATTTAAATATTATTAATAATAATAATAATAGTTTTATTTGCTTCGATATTACAATCGTATACAAATAGGATTGGCAATAGTTATATATAATAGAAATTAAGATACCTTCCTTATTAAATTTTTATGCATAGAAACATACTTTCCCTTATTTAATTATTTACATTATAGTTTATTAACAATATACAAAAACACAAATTCGAAAATACGCTATTATTCCCTATTAATACCTATATCTATATATGTACATGTATATGTACACTAATATTTTTTTTTTTTTTTTATTACCCACTCCTACATACAATTTTTTTTTTTTTTTTTTTTATTAAATTTTATCCTAGGTATTAAATAGATATTAGATTTTTTTTTTATTTTATTTTTTTTGTTATTTACAGAAGTATAAATTTGATAATTACATTATTATTAATACACACCCCTACATATATAAAATTCTAAATTCTATCCTAGTTATATGAATAGATATTTAAGGTTATAGTTTTACATTTGTTTCAAACTGTTATTCATTTAAATAAAAGCTCCTTAATTTAACTGCACTAACAGTGTAATGGAAGATGTCATTGATTTTATTTACATTGGGTTTTTCAAAAATAGTACATAATGTGCTTAGTTCGTTTACAGAATTATTTATGTATTTATATAAATGAAATTTTCTAAAAGTTTTATACATAGGGCATTCAATTAGGAAGTGGTACAGATTCTCAGGCCGGTGGAGGTTGCAAATTGTGCAATTGTTCTCTGCATTTAGTACATATTTTATGTTTTTATAAAATATAATTATATTATGTTTATTTGATAATTTTAGTTGAAGAAATACTCTTAATTTAGTTAGCGGTATTTTAAAATTGAAATAGGTTTCTATTTTAAAATCGTTTTTAATTATTTTAAAGTGTTCATTATATTTTCCATTTTTTGAACTTGTTTTGTCAAATTCGCGTAAAGATAAGCAGAAGTTATTTATTATGTCTTGAATTTTTGTTTTATTTACATGTTGATTTTCCCATAAATCACTAGAGTTTTGTTGTTGTAAAAAAATTTTAATTTGTGTACTCCAATTCATTGCTATTTTATTGTTTGGTGATTTATCTAATTCCCTTAAGCGGTTATATAAAATTTTGGGGTAACGGTCATCGTCCATTAATAAAATTTTCTGCCACCAGTTAAGGGCGCGCTTCCAGACTTCATGTGCGCTGTGGTCTACCCCGGATTCCATCCGTAACATATAGTTAGGGGTATTTCTTGGACAGTGTAGAATGCTTTTTAAAAATTTTATTTGATGAATTTCAATTTTATCTGTATATCTCAAGCCCCATACTTCGGACGCATATAATACTGTTGCACTTACTACAGATTTTAGTAGTTTATGTTTCTCATTCCACGTTGTTGATTTACCCTTTGCGAGAATATGGTTGACATTATGGTTTGCTATATAGGCTTTTTTAAGACATTCATCAGCCGCCACTGTAAATTTCCCAGATGGAGTGAACATTAATCCTAAGTATACAAATTTTTTAATTACTTCTATTTCCTCATTAGCATATTTAAAGGATTTAGGGAAGTTCATATGCCCTTTGTGGAAAGGTAGAATTTTTGTTTTTTGTGCATTAATTTGTAGAAGATTATCGCTACAATATTTGTGTAAAAAATTTAGTTTTTTCTGTACATCTATCGCTGATTTGCCGAAAATGACGATGTCGTCAGCGTACGCGAGTAGTAGAATGTCGTATGTTCCATCAACATTTATGCCTTCAAATCCTGCTCTTCGGAACTCGTCTTCTAAATCGTTGATAAAAAGCGTGAAAAGAAGTGGGCTGATAATTTCACCCTGTAAGACGCCTTATTATTAATATTATTTCTTCTAAACTTCTAGAATTTTCTTCTAATTTTTGTTCTAATGTTCCTGTTAATTCTTCTTTTAATGTTCTAGAATTTTCTTCTACCTTTCTAGAACTTTCTGCCATTTCCAGTTTTTATTCTTCTTTTAATGTTCGATAATTTTCTTCCAATTTATTTTCTAATGCTCTGGAATTTTCTTCGGCTTTTCTAGAACTTTCTGCCATCTCCTGTTGTAATTCTTCTTTTAATGTTCTAGAATTATGTTCTAATTTTTTGTTCTAATTTACTAAATTCGGATAGGTCAAATAAGTAATCCTCAGTATTTTCACCAGAATCGATTAATGCTTGCTGCAGTCTTTCTTGAAGCTCTGACTTATTTCCTTTTGTTTCTAAATCCCGTTCTTCCAGTTCGCTCTTGAGATCACTTACTTTTAATTCACTTAATTTTATTTGTTTTGTCGCCATTTTATTTATTTTTATTTACACTTCACAGATTATCAACAACCTCACACCTGCCACCAATTGTAACGTTTTTATTTATATGGGTGAAGTGTAAAACTCAGACAATTATTGTTAATTAAAAGAATACGTTTATTAAACGATAAATAAATATTAAAAAGATAATTAAAAGATAATAAATTTAAGTAACATTATGATAAACAAATATTAACACTAATTTAAAGACTAAGAATATTATAAGACACTTAAACAATAAAATTATTTATTTAAACAATTAACACTACTATTTATGTCACTAATTACATTTATTTATGTTCACTGCTTGTCGACTGTTTGTTTATATCACCAACACGACGCTTATTTATATCAGACTTCTTTACTCGTTGCCTTTATATCACAGACTGTGTTCGCTGACCCGGTGACGGGTTATATACCCGGCGACTTTTCTTCTCGAACCTATTCGAACCTATTAGAACAGTTCGCGAGGTAAACAGCATGCACAATAGATCAAGTCACCGCGACTTGTCCTAACAAGTCTTCTACGCGCGACACAGCAGCGCAAGCTATGGCGCGGCGGCGGCGAAGGCTACGGAGCAGCGGTGGCGAGGGCTACGGAGCGGCGGTGGCGGCGACGTTACAGTATATTTTTTTACATATTTATTTTTTAATTCACTTTCATAACTTTGGAGGTTCTTCTGCCGCACCTTGTGTGCAGGATTGAATTTATACGACTTTTATCGCACTTGTAATTATAAAACCTAGCCAGGGCTCATTTTCTAAATTACCTTCCGTCAATTCTGTGTATTATGTACAAATTCCATGCTTAAATTTTCTTGCAAAATATTTGATATTTTCAGTGAAATTATTTCATAACAAACTATGTATGATACTGACATCTTTTTCTTCTTCTTCTTTAGCTTTTCCCATTCGTTAGGGGTAACTATTCTTGACTTTCTTCATCTACTCATTTCTATTTTGCTTATATTCCTCATTCAATTCCCTTTCTCTTAAGTCTTCCGCAATACAGTCCTTCCATCTTCTCTTTGGTCTTCCTCTGCTTCTTCTAACTTCTACTATTAAGCTGTTCATTCTTCTTCCAATATATTATTCATCTCTCCTCATGTCATATCCAAATCAATGTAGTCGTATCCGTTGTATCTTTCTAGAAACTGCTATCATTCGAGTCATTTCCCTTCTATTCTCATTTCTTACCCTATCTTTTTGTGTCTTCCTCTACATCCCCATCTCTCTGCCATATTAATTTTTTCGTTAACACTGACATTTGTGAATTAGAATTTTATTGATATTCTATGATTATAGCATAGCTGGTTGATTTATTTATTTTATATTTTTTTAACTCTATATCCATTGAATATGAAGTATAAAATGCAATCAAATCGTATAGATAATAAAATGTTATTTAATATTTACAATAGCATTAAAATGTCAAAAATGATATTTAACAGTTTTTACAAAAAAAAAAACTGTAAATATCTTCAAATGAGGGTACTTCCGGTTGACCAATTATGACCAAAATATAATCAGCTTCTCACATGGATGTAAAGAAAAGGAATACGAAAGAATTGTAATTTTTAGAATTGTAGTGTGGGTTCGTATATGAAAACATCGTCACACACACACACATACACACACATACACACGCACACACATACATACATATATACACACACATATACAGACATCATCGTACAAACGGTAAAATCGTATTCTAGGGACACTAAAAACTGACCATCGATTTTTTTGATCAAAGACATACCTTCCTTACTTAAAGTTGACGGAAGGTAAAAACATGCCCAGTTGTACCAACAAGGCTTAAATTTTAAGCTAGGCTTAAACAAAAAAAAAGCAAGTCGACATTTTGACAGAAATATATTGTAATTCATTTGACATTTCATTTCGATGCAATATTATCAATTTAAGGTAAGTTTAATATTTAAGTTGCGTTGATGTAACCGGCCATTTTACAAAACTTGTTTTTACCTAGCGTAATCTTTAGGTAACGAAGGTGATTTTGGTAAAAAAAAGTCGATAGTGAGTTTTCAATGAATAAGCACGTTTTGAATACAAATTTGATATTTTTACGATGATGTCTTTAAGCGCGCGCGCATTTCTGTGCGTGTGTGTGACGATTGTTTAGTCTATCGTAACTACAAAACTACAATTCCAAAAATTATATTTTTTTCATATTTCTCATTCTTAGATCCAAATGAAGACTTCACTAGATATTGGTTACAATTGATTAACCGGAAGTACCTAAATTTGAAGCTCTGAACTGTTTCTTTTTAAAGCAATTAAATTTTTTTTTTGACATTTGGTTATCATAAATATTAAAGAATACTTTATTCTCTATACGATTTGATTGCGCGTTTTTTCATATTCATTGTATTTATGGCTGCTTTATCAATGCATGGTTATATAATTTAACTTGCAGTTAACTTTTTAACTTCCATTTAAAACATAGAAAGCGCTTATCAAATAAAAGTTAACGTAAATTGTCAGATAAAATCGGCAAAAATTTATCCGTCATTTTAACTGACAGATAAATTAGTTAATTTACAGTTAAATCCTACGTGGGAAATTTTGCCCTCAAAAATTAATAAATATAATCATTCATTCATTCAAATGTGGTAAGTATATTATTAACCTTGTACAAATATAATTAAAAACATATTTTGTATTCATTGCATACATTATAATAGATTTTTTTTTTTAAACTAAAATGTGAAAATTGATTGAATTTTTAAATGGATTCTGTATTCCTTATGTAAAATGCAACACTGTTATAGGTATGGACATCACACAGAGAAATAAAAAGGAAAGCATGGAATTCAAAGAAGAATATTATAATCAGCCATTTGGATATTGCTCTTAAATATTAGATAATGATTAAACATAATAATAAAATGAATAAAGATGTTAATTACAAAAATAAAAACATATAACTATACAACTCATAATGAATAAAATTGATGTGCACAATGAAACACTTTTTACTACAATACGAGTAATTGAACTTGAAAACTAAAATGAAACATTTTGATTACAGCAACAATAATATTTATTGGTAATAACAAATTATATGTATAGATTATAAAATGTAATAATCAGTAACAATGATTTCAATATTGATTCATAGTTCTATTATGTGTATTGTGCAAGTTTAACAGTGAATGATGTTGAATGTAACGAACGTTAAGGTGGGTACACACATGTACAAAATACCGTAACAGAACACCGTCGAGTAACTTAAACGCGTAACTGTGTGGACGGTACATCGTAACAGCGTAACACCGTAACATCGTAACAGAACAGCGTTCCACCGGCTGTCGGTTTTCTAGCGTCGCATCAAAGAAATGTTACACGCACGTGTTCATCCCTCGTGTGCGAGTGTGGACAAGTCGCAGAAGAACTTCGCAGTTTACAGTAACAATATTCAGTTGGTAAGTGTTAACACTATGGAGTGAACGCAAGATAATATCATAAGTTTCATTGAAATTTATCAGAAATATGAAATATTATGGGATTCAAAACATCGTCAACATTATAATGAAACATTCAAAAATGACGCATGGGAAGAAATAGGAAAAAATATGTCAACTACAGCTGAAGAGTGTAAAAGGAAAATCAATTCTGTTTGCAAATAGTTGTGTACACCACCATCGTCTTTGTCTTTGTCTTCGTTTTTTACGTATTAAATTATCAATTACTATATAAGCAGCAACTTCCATCACGAACACAGACAAATGACTGCTTGACATGGAACGCGTAGCAGAACAATGTTACGCGACGGTGTTCTGTTACGATATTTTTTACATGTGTGTATCCACCTTAAAAGATACAAATTTATTATGTGTTGCGTTTTTTGTTGATTGTTCTTAAATTTTACACCAATATAAATATCTTTTTTAATGGATAGTGTAGTTTCTAGAATTTATATTGTCATTTTATCTAAATAAATATAAATATGTTTAATACATTTACCTATCTTTTAGGAAATATAACATTTCTGCAGTTTGCTATAAATTTTGTATAATAGTATTCAAAATTCTTCATCGTTGTTAAATTATTAACAATATAATCTATTTCATAAGTTCTATGTATGATTTATATCCTTATTCTGTTAAAATATTTTGTCAATTTGAAACATGAACCTTAGCTAATCAAATGCACTGATAAACCGGTCCTTATAGATAAAAATTTATAAAGAAATTAATTTTCATAAATCTTGCAATCTGGCTGCGTCACTATGGAAACAGTTTCAATAATTCAATATTACTAATTGACAGATGTCAGTATTAAGTACACATTCACATTTACATATGTCTGTGAAATAATTTTACTGAAAATCAGAGATGGGATAACGTTAACAAATTGGTACGTTATTTCATAAAGTTATAAAAATAAATAATTCGTTACGTAACGTTATAAATAACGTAATAAAAAACAAAATAACGTTATAATAACGTTATTTGTGTTAATATAACGTTACAATAACTGTATATTTCTCAAGTTTGTAAAAAAATTCATTAAAAATCAAAATTAAAAACAATGCACTAAAAAACTTACGTACTATTATCCTAGGAATAAAATACAGTGTTCAACATATATGACTACTAGTAACATCTATTTATTATAAAACACGAATAAATTATCAGGAAATTATACTTTCAAAGGGCAATTTTTTTGTAAAATTTGTAAACTTAGATAACGTTATTGTGAATCATTATTTGTTATGTTACGGTTACATAACGTTATTTTTTAAAAAAATATATGTTATTATAACGTTATCGGGTATCGTTACGTTTTCCATCCCTGCTGAAAATACACAAAACTGAAATTTATGTAAAATACATAGAAATGACGGAAGGTATTGTGTTGGCTACAATAGATTTTTTAATATACTATTAATGAGAGTGTTTGGTGGCTACTGCGCGAATTATTGGCAACACGGGAACTAGTGTACTTTATGGAAGTATGTAGTGAATTACGTACTATAGTCAATTTTTTTGATACTGTCGGGTACAGTACTAAAACTATAAATGAACTATAAATATCGCAATTATGATAAAGCGGCATATCCTTTACTTTCTGCAGTATAATACTGTTTGGCATCGGCCCATATTTTTGAGCCGCTCTATTCATGCATTGAATCAAACGTCTACCAGGTATGTATAGGAAAATAGCCGTACAGTCCTTTAACATAAATGAATAGAGCGGCTCAAAAATATGGGCCGATGCCAAACAGTATTATACTACAGAAAGTGAAGGATATGCCGCTTTATCATAATTGCGATATTTATAGTTCATTTATATTTTTATTACTGTACCCGACAGAGTCAAAATATTTGACTATAGCAGTATAGCGCATTAGCATAATAAAGTGTACTTAAATATGCATAATTTCTTATGAAACTTGACAGTTCGCATGTACACATAACAGGGTTATGTTGCCTAATCGTAGGTAAAAATGCGTTCTTGTTGTGTATGCAAAAGTAAAACAAATTTGCATCGTTTGCCGAATAATGAAATAGAAAGTTATCATTAACCTTTTCGGCACGGTTGCAGTACATGAACTGTTTTCTTAAACTTGCTCGACAGCTGGATGCCGTGTATACAGGGTGTTAATTTTAAATGGGCTACGATTGCTACCTCGGGAACTATAAGAGCTACAAAGACGTTTAAATGGGCAAACAATTTCTAATTGCTCGCGTTCAGCCGGATAAACGCAGTCAGCGCAAGAATACCAAAATAATTTAACTGATACAGCGCTAAAAAAAAAGCTAGCGAGAAATATTTCGCTAAAACATCTAGAGAAATAGTGGGCAACTACATGCTTCATGTTTGGTTGGAACGAACGTCAATTTCTAACATATGTACTGCCTGGTTAATAATATTTACTACTGGTGCATTTTTTAACATTTCAAGTAATATTTACATTTCCAAATCAAGTCTGCGAGCTTTCAATAATGAATACTATACAGACAGAATTGACAGTCATTTTCTTACTTTAAACAGTGTTTGCGCGCTAAGGATAATAAATGGATACCTTTCAGTACGCAACTAGCGCTAACAAATACCGCTAATTTTTGCAAGGTTAGCGCTATCCTGGCTGAAGGCGAGCAATCACAAAACAAATTTAAAGAAAAAAAAATTGTTTTTCGACTAGTGGCTCTCAAAATACGGGACCTAATTTTTTTATTTTACATGAGAACATATATTTTTTATTTGCTCATTCGTTAGAGAAAATAATTCTAAATTCATTAATATAATAATTGTATACACTTACATAAAAAAAAATTGTTGAGAAAAATACATATAAAAAATTATATTTATTTCATTGAAAAAGGTTATAATAAGAGTGCCATGCAGAGACGGAGAGGGCCACCGGGATATCGGGAAATTCCCGAGGGACCGCGATTTGTGGGAGGGCGGTGAGCCTAGCGCCTAATTTTTATTTTTTTTCTAATAAGTTTTTCATTAAATAATAATGTATTTGTCGTAGCCAAAATGTAAAATCCAATATGAAAGACGTTTTAATGGCGAACAACTTACAGTAACATTGTATTATGAATATTCGCTTGGAATTTCTCAAAATAATCTAACCCAACACACTGTTAGCTCTATGTTAATTTCAAAAACTGGCCCGATAGGGCCAAGAGTAATTTTTGACATGTCTGCAAAGATGTTTAAAGAGAGATGTATTAGCGGTTAAAGTGGAAGATAATGTCAGCCATTGGGTATATCGGCCATAGCTCAGTTGGTAGAGCGTTACTCCGGCAAAGTAATAGTCCTTGGAAGAAATCCAGGTGGCTGACATCTTTTCACACTTTCATAATTTATTTCGAACATATAGACTGTTAACTCTATGTTAATTTCGAAAACATTAAAATCAGCAGTATGTCTTAAAATAAAAAAGGCTCTTTATAAGTGCTTTTAAAACAAAGAAAACAACATGCACCAATTGATGGAGAGACGATTAAAGACAAGTCAAAGAATTTGCACCCAACATTTTACGATAAAACATCATTTTATGATAGCAATGGTTGGCTACAGATATTTAAAATTCGCTACGATATTCGATTTTTAAAAATATCAGGGCTGAAGAAAAAGCATATGAAATAGTTTTCTCAAATTTTGGTTTTTCAGGATGTACGATCTAAAATTAATATTTTGATATTAATTTGTAGTAAAGTAATTAAAACAATAAATACGTTTAAAATTATATTTTTGTAATTATTTCATAAGAACTCGATATTGTGACATGGCCCTGAATTAATTTGTTCACTGTATCGAAACTACTGTAATTGTTAAAATTTTGAGATGCGTCTTAAAGTTTACTAAAACTAAACCATAACATTGACATGCGTATACAAATAATATTAATGACAGTTACGTAATAATAATATATAAGTATGCTACGCATTGCACATTTCGTAAACACGCAAACGATTAAATATAAAGAGGTTTTTCTATTTGTCAGAGAATGACTTGACTGGCAATAGCAATTAACAACTTTGCATACATACTATTAAAAACAACTTTTCTACAGCATAATTAAAAACACGCTTATAATTAAATATTATTTTACAATCTCGGACTTAAGTACAAGTAAATAATTTTTTGTAACTATTTTATTTAGAAGAGATAGGTACTTAAATGGTTTTATAAAGAAAAATAAATGAACTGAATAGCTATGTTGTTAATTGAGAAAATGTAATTTGTATTAAAACAAGTAAAAACAACTATTTTAAGGAAATACAGGGTGTTAAAAAAAGTGCTCGAAATTTTTAAGGGTGTATAGTATAGACCAAAATAAGTGAAAAAAGCCGAATAAATATGGTTCAGCAAACTAATCGTTTCAAAGATATGAGATATATTCAGAAATGTGCTATGTATGGTTCGGCATTCTAGGTGACCGACTGATAGGACCAGTTTTTTTTACCGAATCGACTAACAGGACCAGCATATCTCGACTTCTTGGTTAATATTTTACCCGGATTGGTAGAGAATGTGCCCATTAATGACAAGTTTAATACGTGGCTATTGCCTAATACATGTTGGTGCTCTACCGCATTATTCTGTTATGGTTAGGGAACACTTAAATCAAAGGTACAGTAGAAGATGGATAGGATAAAGAGGCACAGTGGCATAGCCTCCCAGATCCCTGACTTAACGCGATGGGGATTTGTTTTTATTGTTAATCACAGCAAACTTGATTGCACATGTAGTAACTTGTTTTTTTATAATAGCTCATATCTTTGAAACGATTAGTTTGCGGACTCATGTTTATTAGATTTTTTTTACTTATTTTGGTCTATACTATACGCCCTTAAAATTTCCGAACACTTTTTTTTAACAGACTGTATAATAATTCAGTTTTCAGTCATATTTATTTTGAAATTTAATAAGGATAACAATAAAAATAAGACATATGAATTTTAAATTTTGTACAAAGAAAGAACAATATTTATGTAGGGTATATTTTCATCCGTATAAGTAAATAAGTTACTAGGTACCATACTAGTCACATTTTTTCTATTATAAAAATATTCGTTCAAATTGCTAATTAACTGTATAAAAATAAATTCATACTATGTTGTTTAATATTATAACGGTCACCTGTTCACTAGAAATAATTGCATATTGATAATAAGCCACATGGGACATGGTTCATAATTTTTAGAATTTTATTTTAAATATGTTCAAAGTAATAATCTTCAATAATAATACACTTTCCCATTCTTCTCTTCCACTTTTTATAAACTCCTAACCATCTCCCAAACAATTTTCTTTTGAAATGCTTTTATAATAATCATAAATGCAGACCAAAACCTACTACATACTACTATTAATATCTGATGTGGCCAGCACAATACCTTACGTCAATCATTCATTTATTTTTCATTAATACTGACATCTGTCAATTTGTATTATCTGAATATATTAGCAGTTTCCATTGTTAGCATATCTGGCTGATTTATGAAATTTAATATCTTTATAATTCTTTAACTCTATATCTATAATATAATATAATAACGTTAAATGTCAATAACACACACACGCACGCACGCACGCACACACACACACACACACACACACACACACACACCATCGTAAAAATGGTAACATCGTATTATATGACCCTAAAACGGGCTTATTCACTAAGACCTCATCATTGAATTTTTTGATCAGACAATACGAGTACAAGAAATAGTCAAAATTCGCACATTGCCAAATATCGAGTGTTCTGTTACTTTATTTGTTTTGCAACAACTGAAGAAAATAATGCTCTCTAGTTATTTTTCCTCACGATAATACATCATGAAGTTGTCCTAAATTAAAAAATGATTTCCATTTTTTGATTAAATTTGTAATAAGTCAGTTCATTTCTCTTCTTTGCGTGCACGGTTTACTGCCACGTCCATATACTCTGTATGGGCATGGCAGTAAACCGTAGACGCAAAGTAGTGAAACTATGTATTATTAAAATATACAAACCTCATCAATATATGATTTTGTATACCATGATTTCATTAGTAATTTATTCATGGAACAATTATTTTAGGGAAAGGTAGTACAATTTATCTAGTTTTTCAATATGTACATACCTTTGCACGTATCATTAAACTTCAATTAAAACATACAAAGGGTCGTTTTTATATTCTCAGACAAGGCATGAAAAGAAAAGAATAGAACAGCAACACAAAATTTATTTTTAAATATAGGCCTCTTGATTTTGGACATATGTATTACATCGTTCCAATAACATCTTTAATCCATCACAAAAATATTTCTTCGATTTTTCTGGAAAATGCCTTTCAATAGCCGCTATAAGTTCGTTATCGTACCTAAATTTTGTTCCCCTTAGGGTTTTTCTGAGATTTGGAAACGAAAAATAGTCACAGGGGGCTAGATCTGGACCATAAGGCGGATGATCAAATTCTACGAAGTCTCATTCAGCAATGGCAGCTTTTAAAGTCTTGAATTATGGGCTGGTGCATTGTCGCGGAGCAACAGGACACCTTGCGTCAGTTTTCCGCGCCTTTTCGCTTTAATAGAATCACTGACGCAATGCATTAAGCATGCGTAATACTCTCCTGTTATTGTACTACCCTCATTCAGGTATTCAATCATTAAAATTCCTTGGTAATCCAAAAAAAAAAAACATTTGCTGTTATTTTACCTAAATAAAGGGTGACTCTAAACATCTTGGGAGGGCTAGAACCCTTAATATGCTACTGCATCGATTCTTGTGTCGATTCAGAGTCAAAATTATGGACTCAGGTTTCATTTCCGGTAACAAGTCGATTGATAAAGTGGCAAAAATTGTTCACACGTCTACATCCGGACAAGCATTTTTTGGAATGGCAAAAACATTCGAGGAATCCATCCCTTTGTCATTCCAAGACATTCGATTAGAATTCTGAAAATCTTTCTGAAACTCCTAATAAAGCTGCTGTTTGTCGCTTCTATAATCTTGCATCTTTCTATACGAAACACTTGGTTTTTTTCAATAACATCGGAAGTGATCACGTCAATAGGCCGACCTGGACGGGGATCATCATCCAGTGATTCTCGACCATGTTTAAACAATTTTGACCATTCACAAATAGTCGATTTGGAAGGATAATCATCCCCGTATACAGCCAACATTTCTTCACGAATAATTTCAGGAGCTTTTTCTTGCTTTGTTAGGAATTTTATAACTGCTCGATATTCGAGTTTATTCGTTTTGATACGTAAGAACACAAATTGACAGATATTAGAACTAATACTGCTGCAATTGATTTGTAAATTGTCACACACTTTACCAAGGCATATGTGATTAAAAAACAATATAACTAAAAGTTATATTAGAATTGAAAACTGCCTAGTCCGGGAATATAAAAACGATCCCTCGTAAGTGTTCATAAATATATAATTTCATCTACTCTACGAGTATTTTAATATCCTTTTTGTTTTCCTATTCAACTAAATCCTACAAACACAATTTTTTTACTTCCCTACACACAGACGAAATATAATACATACAGGGTGTTTACGGTCTTTTTTTTAATGGGTGATACTACAGGTCAAAAGAAGGCGAAAAACATTAAAACACCTTAGTAAAATATTTATAATTACAGAGTTACAGGCCTTTAAAAGTGCACCTCATCAAGCACAATTTTATTAATAACTCTGGTACTAATTGCACGAAAATTTTGAAACTTGGTATGAGGGTACTACTTATTTAGATGCACATTTATACTTTCTTTTGTTTTTGTATCTCAACCAGAGGCGTCTCATATGGGGAAGCCATGAACATTTTTTATCGTTATTTCATTTTTATCTATAAAATATTACATACAGTTTAAAAATACACAAAAAGGTATTCTTAATAAAACTTGATAAACGCAGTAGTTTTGGAGATATTTTAATTTTTAGAAAAAATGATTTATCCATAGAAATTAGATAAAAGTTAAGAAACAAACAAGTACGTAAAATTTTAGTATTATTTTATAAAAATTGTTCAAAATGACTACCTTGAGCACGAATACATGCGTGACACCGGCGAATTAATGAATCATATACTCTATGAAATAAAATATTTTTTTGAACAATTTTTATAAAATAATACTAAAATTTTACGTACTTGTTTGTTTCTTAACTTTTATCTAATTTTTATGGATAAATCATTTTTTCTAAAAATTAAAATATCTCCAAAACTACTGCGTTTATCAAGTTTTATCAAGAGTACCCTTTTGTGTATTTTTAAACTGTATGTAATATTTTATAAATAAAAATGAAAAAATGTTCATGGATAAAAAAATAACGATAAAAAATGTTCATGGTTTCCCCATATGAGACGCCTCTGGTTGAGATACAAAAACAAAAGAAAGTATAAATGTGCATCTAAATAAGTAGTACCCTCATACCAAGTTTCAAAATTTACGTGCAATTAGTACCAGAGTTATTAATAAAATTGTGCTTGATGAGGTGCACTTTTAAAGGTCTGTAACTCTGTAATTATAAATATTTTACTAAGGTGTTTTAATGTTTTTCGCCTTCTTTTGACCTGTAGTATCACCCATTAAAAAAAAGACCGTAAACACCCTGTATACAAGTGAACACTGAAAACCGTGACATAAGCGTTTAACATGGGAAACAGTTTTTTTTTTCAAATATCATCTTTCCTGTAGGACTATAGTGGGAGTTTTTGATATGGTTAGAAAGAGTATTTAATTTGGCATCGGTAAGTATCTAAATACTCCTAATTTAATGGCTTGTTATTGAAATATTTGCAAAAGTATAACGCTATTTCACAATTATTACTTATAACATATTAAAAACAGTAAACATGGAATTGCATTCAATAGCTGAGTTGTTTAGAACGAGCCACTGTAATAATTATTCATGAGTTCATATTCCGCCCATTATATTTTTTGTTTTGTAAAATGTATTGGTAAGTAAATTACAAAATTAAAACAGAAATTGTTTGGTAAATCAAGTATTTTATACATTTTACTATTTTTATATAAATTTTAGTTTTATTAGGTACTTAGGTACTATAAATTTTCATATTTCACTTCTTTTAAATTTAATCAATAAAATGCTTGATTTGCCAAACAATTTATGTTTTAATTTTGTATTTTATTTAATAATACATTTTATAAAAAAAACCGGGCTAAATTTGAAAAATTACCATTAATTTCTAAAATATCTCATACATTATTTATTATGATAAAAAAAAAATGTTTAGACAAATTTTGTACAGTATCTTATTTTATTAATTAATAAAATATTAATATTACCAAAAAAATAGAGAATGAAACAATTATTTGTTAATTTTGAAGACGATTATTCGTTAAAAAGTCATACCATCAACGTTTCAACGGAAATGCTGCCTCCATACCAGTTTGATCTGCGTCTATCTTCAGTCCTTCATTATTCTGTCTCCCATTAACTTTCCAAACTTCCCTGTACCTTTCCTGCCATGTATTTTTCCTTGAATTATACTTTTCTTCGCGCACCCCTTTTTTAAATAAAAACATAAATTACGGTGCCTGCAGTAGAATCATTTAAATTACATACAGGGTGTATCAAGATAATGGAACGGTGTCATTTATTCGTGAATATGAAAAGTTACACAGAAAAGTGATTAAAATATTTTGTATAGTATAGAAGGGGACACATTTTGCCTTAACTATTATTATTTTAGAGCCAATGATATTCAACTTATGGATCAATGTTATATTTTTTCAAATAGCATCATATATTTTTTATTAACTCATTATATAGCGAATTTTCTTCTGAATTCAACAATATAATAATATCATATCCTTACATTGTGAAAAATTTGATAAAAATGTTAGCGGCATTTGGAGTTATGCAAGTATTATCTTTATTTACTTCCCTCTTTAATCTTTTAATTTCAGCTTTATATTGAATTACATGATTGTATATATTAAATGATTGTTTATTTAGGTATCTGCCAGTTGTGCTAGAGGTGCTGAAGCGACAACATCAGGGTATAGAGGATGTATATATTTATTTTTGAGTAACGGTGAACGCCAGAGTTTTGTTGTTACTATATATTGTTGCCCTCCTCTGCGGTGTAGAGGAAGAGCTATTCTGCGGTTTAGCTGTACCCTTGTCTTCGGGCTAAGGAAGAGTCTATAGTGCGGCTGGGACTGGTTGCTCTCACGCTGCGGTGTTGAGAAAGAGCTGTTCTGCGGTTCAGCTATACCCTCGCTTGCGGGCTGAGGATGCCCTCCGCTGCGGTGTAGAGGAAGAGCTATTCTGTGGTTTAGCTGTACCCTTGCCTGCGGGTTAAGGAAGAGTCTACAGTGCGGCTGGGACTGGTTGCTCTCACGCTGCGGTGTTAAGAAAGAGCTGTTCTGCGGTTCAGCTATACCCTCGCTTGCGGGCTGAGTATGCCCTCCGCTGCGGTGTAGAGGAAGAGCTATCCTGCGGTTTAGCTGTACCCTTGCCTGCGGGCTAAGGAAGAGTCTACAGTGCGGCTGGGACTGGTTGCTTTCACGCTGCGGTGTTGAGAAAGAGCTGTTCTGCGGTTCAGCTATACCCTCCGCTGCGGTGTTGAGGAAGAGCTATTCTGCGGTTTAGCTGTACCCTAATCCTATCCTAATCCCAAAGCTAGGCCGTGACCTTGCGTATTTACGTGGATCCTAAGCACTCACTGAGAGAGTATACTCATCTATTTTTACCTCTCGCTAAGAGAGGAATTGGATTCATGCTAAAAATCGCATATCCAGATTTTATTGAATAAGCACGATTTAACATTTTTACAATGATGTCTGTGTGTGTGTGTGTGTGTGTGTGTGTGGATGTGTGTGTGTGTGTGTGTGTGTGTGTGAGGTTGTTGGAGACACGATTTCTCAAATTCTATAAGACTAAAGACATGTTTGACTACGGATTCCTCAATCAGTAATGGGAAGAGTCGAATAGATTCTGGTAACAATTGGACAACCGGAAGTGGTAGTTTCTAAAAAAAATAATTCTAAATATTATTTTTTGAAAATTTGTTACTACAAATATTAAAGATAATTAAATTCTCAATCTGACACATTCAAATTTTTTATTGTATCTCGTATAGGTTTGGAGATATAGTATATAATAATATAAAATAATCTGTTGTAATAAATCTCGTTGCCCGAAAAACAGTTGCGATATTTAAATTTTTGTAATTGACAAATAAATGCAAAATGTCAGTGTCAGATTTTTCTGGGAGGTATGAGTACATTTAATATATATATATATATATATATATATATATATATATATATATATATATATATATATATATATTATTGTATTATTAATTAAATATTTATTTAAATTGCAGGTATGTTAATATTACATACATTCTTAAAAATTACCGCTAATACCGTCAATGAATTTGAAGTATTTTGAACATATTAGAATAGTAGGATAAAATTTCTCATAGAACGAAAGAAGAGAAACAATATCAATTATTTGTGTGTACAAGAAATGTTAAATTCGTTACTTATAGGGCGCGAGCAGCCATGTGACTTTTGGTCTTGGCAAGCAGATATGAGGATCCGTGTCAGAATGACGGCTAGTAGGTATTTACATAGATGTCACAATTGTCATATGTGATAATTTTTCATTCAAAATTTCGTAATATTCTGTTTATTTGTCATCCATTAGTATGGCATATACTTGTCGAGGAAAATAATCCATATAGATTTGGAAAATCATAATGTTTCGAATGAAAACTTATAATACTTGACACCTATGTATATTACTAGCTGTCATTCTGACACGGGCCCCCATATCTGCTTGCTAAGGCCAACAAAGTCACATAACTGCTCGCGCCCTATGCAAGATAAAATGAAAATGGCGAGAGGTGTTGTGCTGGCCACAACAGATTTTTTTATCTGTTCCAGTCTATTGGCGCTCGCAGGAGAGAGTCTGGACCATCCAGGGATTAGGGATTATTATATTTGTTTGGACCTGTTTTCTATTATGTATTTTTGAGATCTGTCATCAATTAATTTTATTGGTTTTTAATAAAAATTAATTCAAAGTTAGTATTTTAATTTTTTTTAAGTAGGTAAGCAAACATTCAACTATTAAAACAAAATAAAACTATGTCATTTTTGTATGATATTGTTACGTATTATATAATTTTTTCGAAATGTTACGAATTTTGTTATTTTTTTTTATTTCGCGTAATTACTATTTAGTCTTACGTAATTAGGATAACTTTCTGCTAATAAATTGCATGCTAGGAATGCATTTTGATGGATCTTGCATTAATAAATAAAATTAATATTTGTTGAATCTGCTGCCATTATTAAATTAATTATTACAAAGTTAATGAAAATTACCTTAATTATAATAATGGATAACAATGAAATACGAAAATAACAGATAATTTTCATTTGTTTTAATGATAAAATGTTTGCACAACCTACTTATTTTTTTTAAAATAGAAATGAAATACTAATTTTGAATTAATTTCGTAATATATGATATTATGATATTATTATATCTTTGAATTCAGAAGAAAATTCTCTATTTAATGAGTTTATAAAAAATATATAATGCCATTTATAAAAATGTAACATTGATCCATAAGTTGAGTACCACTGGCTTTAAAATAATAATGGTTATGTCAAAATGTGTTCCCCTCTATGCGTTACAAAATATCATGATCACTTTTTTGTGTAACTTTTCATATACATGAATAAAAGGCACTGTTCCATTATCCTGATACACCTGTATACCCTTGCAGTTTTTTTAAAAAAATACAGAATTACAGCAGCAAACTTTGAAATATATATTTAGGTAACATTAACTAGACAATAATAGTTTTAATCCGGGTTTTAAAAGAACTTATACACAATGATTTTAAATTAACAGGTATACTGTTATATAAAGTTGGCGCCAGATACGAAAATGAGGCCATGAATTTTGATTTTCTATAAGCTGGGACAATGTATAAGTCTTTTATTCTAAGGGTATAATTGTACTGCTCCTGTACAAGTTTTCAAGCAAATAATATGGAGTACCAGTACTTATGATTTTATGCACTAAACAAAGATGCATAGTCTTAACACGATTTGTTATAGTGGGCATATTTGCAAGTTGACGGTATTTAGTTATATGTTCGTGTTTGCGGACACCATACGCAAAACGCAAACAGGAGTTCTGTATTTGAGTAATTCTATTCTTATCAGAATCAGTTAAATTAGGTATGTAAGTGCAAACACAGTAGTCAAAAAGTGGTAAGATAAGTGAATTGACAAGTTGTAATTTTAAAAATGTACTAACATCATGTCTAAATTGATATAGATGACTTAATCTGAGTCTTGTTGCAGTAAGTTTTTTATTCAAATGGTTTTTAAAAGATAAATTTTCCTCCAACAAGAGACCTAAAATATTAATACTAGTGCATCGTTGAAGTACTGGGCCATCTAAAATTATATTTGGTTGTAAGCCAATATTACCAACAAGGAAAGCAGATTTTGTAGCATTCAATTTGAGACCGTTGTTTATTATCCAGAGAGATAGTTTTTCTAAATCACTATTTAACATGGAGAGTTGTTCATTTAGATTTGAAGCGTTTAGTTGCAAGAAGTGTTGTGTCGTCCACATATGAATGAGCAGAAGAAAAACTTAAAACAGATTGCATGTCTGCAACGTATAAAATAAATAATAAAGGTCCCAAAATTGAACCCTGTGGGACACCACATTGGAGATTAATATTTGATGATGTGTTTTGTAACATGGACACCTGAAACTGTCTATTATTTAAATAATTTTTACACCACACAAGAAATTTATGGGAAAAATTATAGAATTTTAGTTTAGCTAGCAGCATATTATGAGTAATTATATCAAACGCTTTAAAGAAATCTATCTGAACCAACAAAAAGATATTTGATATGTCAAAATAATTTAATAAGATATCAACAATATTCAGAAGACACGTGTTCGTGCTGTGTCCAGCTGTAAATCCAGATTGATAAAGTGGTAAAATAATGTTTTCTATAACATAACTGATAATTTGGTTATGGCATACTTTTTCAAGTACTTTAGCCATAGCTGGTAAAATGCTTATTGGTCTCAAATCATCGGATGTACTGCAATTCTCTTTCTGTGCTATGAGTTTTATTATTGCAATTTTCCAAATATCGGGCACCACACTTTTTATAATGCATGAATTTACTATATGGGTGATGTAATCCGCTATAACAGGTAAAGCTATTAGTATCATTTTTAAAGAAATACCATCAACACCAATAGCACTAGATCTTTGTTGCCTTAAAATATTGACTAATGTGTCACTGTCAATACATTTAAATTCAAATTGTTCGTTGGTTGTCTCCATAGATTTACCAGAAAGAGAAAAATTTAATAATTCAGGACTCACTTGCGTGTCATCAACCCTGTCACATAAATATTTGCCATATTCTTCTGGATTACATAGATGATCTGGAATATCCCTTTCTGATTCATTTCTTACACCAATTCGATTTAGATTCTTCCATGCAATTTTACTATTTTTAATATTATTATTAATTTTGTATTGAAGAAAAGCTTGTTTTTCTCTACGAATAGCGCTTGTGGTCAAATTACGGAGCTGTCTGTAATACACTAGTTTAGAGTTGGTTTTACTTTTTTTGTATTCATAAAGAGCTCTATTCCTTTTCCTCTGCATAAAATAAAATCTTAAACCATCACGTAATCCTGGTCCAGACAATCTTCCAGCCTACATACTTAAAGGATGTATTGACATTTTCCTTAAACCTCTTCATTACTTATTTAATCTCCATTTCTCAACATATATTTCCTTCTTGTCTTAAACAATCCCACATCACGCCAATATTTAAATCTGGTGAAATAAATAATATTTCGAACTACCGTCCTATAGCTATCATTTCAAATATTTCCAAAGTATTCGAATCTATCCTATACAAATATATTTACAGTTCAGTACAAAACCAAATCTCTATTCATCAGCATGGGTTCATGAAAGGCAGATCAACTACAACAAATCTCATGAACTTTACTGAATATACCCTCAACTCTTTACACGATAACAACCAAGTTGATGTAGTGTACACCGATTTTTCAAAGGCATTTGACCGTATTAATCATAATGCACTCCTCCACAAATTAAATGTTTACTTTCATTTTTCTCCTGATCTACTTCAATTATTCTCTTCGTATCTTAGTCAACATAATATGACTGTTCGTTATAACAACTACAAATCTAACTCGTTTATTGCTACCTCCGGTGTACCGCAGGGATCAAACTTAGGACCACTCCTATTTCTACTTTTTATAAATGACATTGTCGACAGGGTTGAGTATTCTAAAATTTTACTATACGCGGATGATATAAAAATATTCAAAGCAATTAATTCTACCGAAGACGCATTGTTATTGCAGAGTGATGTTCACAAAATTTTGTCCTGGTTTTTATCCTCTAATCTTTTTCTTAATTACAGCAAATGTAAAATTATGAGTTATTTTGTCAAAAAAATTGTTTATACCTATGAATACAAAATCAATAACTTTGCACTTGAAAGAATTAAACAATGCAAAGACCTAGGAGTTTTATTTGACGAAAAATTATCATTCAACAATCACATTCATGCTATTGTAAAATCATCCTGTAAAAATTTGGGATTCATAATGCGTTCTACCCAGTGCTTCTCTAGAATTTCTACTATTAAAAGGTTATATTTTGCGTTTGTTAGATATAAGTTGGAATATATTGTTTACAAGTTTGGAATCCCATTTATAACAAATATATAAGTTTAATTGAATCCATACAACGTAAAACTGCTAGATACTGTTATTTCAAACTTAATAAGCAATATCCTCCTGGCTTAGATATTGATTGCAGTATCTTATACCAAGAACTGAAACTTCTATCTCTTGTCACTCGTCGAAAATTACAATCATGCATTTATTTATATAAAATACTACACAATCAGATTGACGATCCCATCATCCTTGGTTTAATATCAATTTCTATTCTTCGACCTAATTCACGTAATTTCCAAACTTTTTATTGTAATATATCACGCACGAATTATGAACTCAAATCTCCTGTTAAAATGCTTTGCTCAAATTTTAATATTATTTCTTGTTCCGTTGACATTTTTGGTGACTTGTTTAACAAATTTAAGTCTGGTTTATATAGTGGTTATCAAGTTTGAGTGTATGTAACATTTGATAATTCCAGTACCTACTAATCACATTTTTTATTTTCATGTATAATTTGTAAAAAAAATGTTTATATGTTTAAGCTCAGAATGAAATTTGATATATGTCTTGTGACAATTCATTATTAATTATATTTGTCAAAATCGACGTGTAATTGGGATTCCTTATCCTGTTGGTTTCGATTTAAATAAATAAATAAATAATTTTTATGACAGGTGTAATCCACGGGCAATTATTTTTGGTAACTCTTACAGAACGAATTGGTGCATGTTTATCAAATAAAGCAATTATGTTATAATTTAAATAATTTATTTATCATTAATATCCTTCATATGTATAATATTGCACCAGTCTATTTTGTTGCAATCAGAAAGGAATATTTCAGTATCAAAATTTTTAAAGTCCCTAAACAAAATTATTTTTTGGGGAACATTAGATTTAGATAAATTTAATGAACAGTACACAGCAAAGTGATCTGTGAAGTCAATAAGGTCTGCAAAGGAGCATAAAGATGTATTAGAGACTGCAATAATATTTAAGAGCGTTTTCGATGACGGACGTGTATAATGTATTTATCAACTGATGCATGTCATGTGCAGTAAGCATGTTCTTAAAGAATGATGAATACGTATCATTTACTAAAAGATTTACATTTATATCATCTGTACAAATTACACAATCAGCTTGGGTTAAGAATTCCGTTAAAATTGGTTCCAAAACACACAGTTCCTTGTAATACTTAGAATTCGAATTATATACAACTCCTATGATAATTTTACATTTTTGATAAGTAATTTGAATCCACACAAGTTCCACATTTTCAGTCGTGACAAATGATATATCAAGATTTTTATAATGAATATGATTGCGAACATAAAAAGCAACACCCCCACCACGTGTGCTAGATCTTTCAAGACTAATAAGATGATAATTATCAATGTTAAATAAATGAAATGGAGCATTGTCACTTATCCATGTTTCACTTAGAGACAAAATATCAAAATCATTATCATTTAAAAAATTCTTGAATTATAAAAAAAAACATGAATTGAGTGACCTAGTATTAATATGACCCAATGTCATTGCGAACATAAAAAGCAACACCCCCACCACGTTTGTTAGATCTTTCAAGACTAATAAGATGATAATTATCAATATTAAATAAATGAAATGGAGCATTGTCACTTATTCATGTTTCACTTACAGACAAAATATCAAAATCATTATCATTTAAAAAATTCTTGAATTAAAAAAAACATGAATTGAGTGACCTAGTATTAATATGACCCAATGTAAATGTACTATTACACTGATTGTTGACCCTGGTATTAGACAAAGATGTATTTAACGTAAGTTAAGAAAGTTTGGCAAAAATAAACAAAATGAACGAACAACAGAAAACAAGTGTTAAAAGTTCTTTGAACCCATGCATGTTCTGACATACATTAGTATAAAGACATGTAATAAAAAACTGCTATATTTGTAACACTTCAAAATATATTTAATAAGGAACCTAGGGGTCCTGTTAACTACCCCAGTACAATAAAATCACTGCTCAGCTCGTAGGGTTTTTGTATTTCACTATTATATTTCTAAGTATATGGAGGAGATATTATTCAACAATTTTATAGTTTATTAAAATAATTAGCCAATATATATATATATATATATATATATATATATATATATATATATATATATATATATGTATGCAACTATATAAATTCATCCCATACATCACAAATTCGGGCACATAATCTTTTACATTGATGATTATATGTATTTTCATATTACCGGACGGTTTTACAGAACAGTAGACATACACTACCGGGTCGATGAGCGAAGCGTCGCTAACTTCACTCCCATGAGAATTTTTGGCAAAATAAAAGCACATCTAAGATGAACCCTCACAGACGCACCAGATGTTCCATTTAAACAAAGTCTTATCTCTTATAGTTTTCGAGATCCCAATGGTGGCCTTCGAAATCTGGACATTCTGTATGTGTTTGCTGGGTCTGTGCAATTGTTTTTGCATAAATTTCACTAGAAACACAATGGAATACAAACGAAATGCAAACGATCTGTGAAATTTTTAAAAGGAATTACGTAAACTTTGCTGCTAGCCTGAACTTGGCAGTATAAAAATGAAACTGCTATATCTTGCAATAGAATTTTTTTTCAATTTTTTTATTAGAAATACAATCAAATACAAACGAAATACAAGCGATCTGTCAAATTAAAAAAAAATACCTAAACTTTGCTGCTAGCTTGAACTTGGCAGCATAAAAATGATATTTTCATAACTTCCCGTGGAATTTTTTTTCAGAATTTTTAATAGAAATACAATGGAATACAAACGAAATACAAACGATTTGTGAAATTACAAAAAAAATAAGCAAACTTTGCTGCTAGCGTGAACTTGGCAGCATAAAAATAAAATGCAATTTATTAAGATTAATTGCGCAATACAAATAATATTTAGTAAAATACAATGAAATACAAACGAAATACAATCGATTAAGTGCATTTGTATTAATTTTTTTAAATATGTTGCTGCCAACTTCACGCACCTTTTTATTGTCTTTTTAGTAACTGACCATTTATAGAAATCATCTGTTGTATGACATTTATATTCTGGTAGTTGTAGAATTATTATATGGGTGGTTATGGTCTCATTGAGGAATAATTTGCTGGCGTTGCACCATTGCAAGAGTACTGAAATATTGATTTCACAATTTAAACAATCTCGTTAGTGTATTGGTTGATACAATAATCGAGGTATCGTCAGCATACTGAATAAAAATAGCAGTATCACCCACATAGTCAACCAAGTCGTTGCGTACATGACAAATAAAATACTGGTTCTTTATTCTCTAAATAGTTAATTAATTATTCATATTAAAAGTTAATTGCATCGAAGGTAGTAGGTTAGGACGAAATCCAAATTGATTAAGGTTTATGATTTTGTACTTGTTAATAAAAATTTCAAATTGCCCAAGAAAACAATATTCAAACATTTTTGAGAATACGGACGTTTGTGATACTTGTCTAAAATTGTTTACGTTCTCTTTCTCACCTTTTTGTGAATTAGTGTGATTTTACTTAGTTAACCTGACATTTATCCTTTGGTAAAAACGGCCCCGAGGATAAATCAAATGGAACACTATTATTATAGTAATTAAGAAATTTTTGTTTCGTTTCAATTTAAACTCAATTGTTTGTCATAATAGCCTACTGAAAATAACTATGAAAAGAAAATTCCTTTGAATTTCAATTTAATTTTTCCCAATATTTTTGTAATGTAAGAATATAAAATGATTACGTTTTGGATCCAGAAATAGAAACTATCGAATGGGCCTAAAATATGTTTACTATCCCATTTTTAAAAAACTAACTGTGTTGCAACTTGAGAATCACTGGTTTAAAAATATTTTCTTCTCTAATCGGTTGTCCCCCTTAGTCTTCTATAAGATTGGTGCTAAAATAAAACCATACGAGGTGTGTTCAAAAACTATCGCGAATTTTGAATTTTCGCGGGTTACGTATATTCGAATTTCGATCTTTTTGTGGCTTTATGTTGGTACTCATGTCTCACTTATGTCGACAAGCTCGGCCATTTTGAATGTTCACTTACTTGTTGACAGCTGCTTTGCTTGCACGTGTTTTGGATCGTCTTCGATTTTTACCTATTGTGCTTATTCGTTAAAAACTGACTATGAATTTTTTGACCAAGACAATATCTTTCTTATCTAAAGGCGACGGAACGTAGAAAAAAATAATTCATTTAAAATTTGTCATTGTCATAAAATGTTTTTATCAAAGAAGTTATTTCATTTCTACTGAGTAGTTCCTTGTAATACTTAGAATTCGAATTATATACAACTCCTATGATAATTTTACATTTTTGATAAGTAATTTGAATCCACACAAGTTCCACATTTTCAGTCGTGACAAATGATATATCAAGATTTTTATAATGAATATGATTGCGAACATAAAAAGCAACACCCCCACCACGTGTGCTAGATCTTTCAAGACTAATAAGATGATAATTATCAATGTTAAATAAATGAAATGGAGCATTGTCACTTATCCATGTTTCACTTAGAGACAAAATATCAAAATCATTATCATTTAAAAAATTCTTGAATTATAAAAAAAAACATGAATTGAGTGACCTAGTATTAATATGACCCAATGTCATTGCGAACATAAAAAGCAACACCCCCACCACGTTTGTTAGATCTTTCAAGACTAATAAGATGATAATTATCAATATTAAATAAATGAAATGGAGCATTGTCACTTATTCATGTTTCACTTACAGACAAAATATCAAAATCATTATCATTTAAAAAATTCTTGAATTAAAAAAAACATGAATTGAGTGACCTAGTATTAATATGACCCAATGTAAATGTACTATTACACTGATTGTTGACCCTGGTATTAGACAAAGATGTATTTAACGTAAGTTAAGAAAGTTTGGCAAAAATAAACAAAATGAACGAACAACAGAAAACAAGTGTTAAAAGTTCTTTGAACCCATGCATGTTCTGACATACATTAGTATAAAGACATGTAATAAAAAACTGCTATATTTGTAACACTTCAAAATATATTTAATAAGGAACCTAGGGGTCCTGTTAACTACCCCAGTACAATAAAATCACTGCTCAGCTCGTAGGGTTTTTGTATTTCACTATTATATTTCTAAGTATATGGAGGAGATATTATTCAACAATTTTATAGTTTATTAAAATAATTAGCCAATATATATATATATATATATATATATATATATATATATATATATATATATATATATATATATATATATATATATATATATATATATATATATATATGTATGCAACTATATAAATTCATCCCATACATCACAAATTCGGGCACATAATCTTTTACATTGATGATTATATGTATTTTCATATTACCGGACGGTTTTACAGAACAGTAGACATACACTACCGGGTCGATGAGCGAAGCGTCGCTAACTTCACTCCCATGAGAATTTTTGGCAAAATAAAAGCACATCTAAGATGAACCCTCACAGACGCACCAGATGTTCCATTTAAACAAAGTCTTATCTCTTATAGTTTTCGAGATCCCAATGGTGGCCTTCGAAATCTGGACATTCTGTATGTGTTTGCTGGGTCTGTGCAATTGTTTTTGCATAAATTTCACTAGAAACACAATGGAATACAAACGAAATGCAAACGATCTGTGAAATTTTTAAAAGGAATTACGTAAACTTTGCTGCTAGCCTGAACTTGGCAGTATAAAAATGAAACTGCTATATCTTGCAATAGAATTTTTTTTCAATTTTTTTATTAGAAATACAATCAAATACAAACGAAATACAAGCGATCTGTCAAATTAAAAAAAAATACCTAAACTTTGCTGCTAGCTTGAACTTGGCAGCATAAAAATGATATTTTCATAACTTCCCGTGGAATTTTTTTTCAGAATTTTTAATAGAAATACAATGGAATACAAACGAAATACAAACGATTTGTGAAATTACAAAAAAAATAAGCAAACTTTGCTGCTAGCGTGAACTTGGCAGCATAAAAATAAAATGCAATTTATTAAGATTAATTGCGCAATACAAATAATATTTAGTAAAATACAATGAAATACAAACGAAATACAATCGATTAAGTGCATTTGTATTAATTTTTTTAAATATGTTGCTGCCAACTTCACGCACCTTTTTATTGTCTTTTTAGTAACTGACCATTTATAGAAATCATCTGTTGTATGACATTTATATTCTGGTAGTTGTAGAATTATTATATGGGTGGTTATGGTCTCATTGAGGAATAATTTGCTGGCGTTGCACCATTGCAAGAGTACTGAAATATTGATTTCACAATTTAAACAATCTCGTTAGTGTATTGGTTGATACAATAATCGAGGTATCGTCAGCATACTGAATAAAAATAGCAGTATCACCCACATAGTCAACCAAGTCGTTGCGTACATGACAAATAAAATACTGGTTCTTTATTCTCTAAATAGTTAATTAATTATTCATATTAAAAGTTAATTGCATCGAAGGTAGTAGGTTAGGACGAAATCCAAATTGATTAAGGTTTATGATTTTGTACTTGTTAATAAAAATTTCAAATTGCCCAAGAAAACAATATTCAAACATTTTTGAGAATACGGACGTTTGTGATACTTGTCTAAAATTGTTTACGTTCTCTTTCTCACCTTTTTGTGAATTAGTGTGATTTTACTTAGTTAACCTGACATTTATCCTTTGGTAAAAACGGCCCCGAGGATAAATCAAATGGAACACTATTATTATAGTAATTAAGAAATTTTTGTTTCGTTTCAATTTAAACTCAATTGTTTGTCATAATAGCCTACTGAAAATAACTATGAAAAGAAAATTCCTTTGAATTTCAATTTAATTTTTCCCAATATTTTTGTAATGTAAGAATATAAAATGATTACGTTTTGGATCCAGAAATAGAAACTATCGAATGGGCCTAAAATATGTTTACTATCCCATTTTTAAAAAACTAACTGTGTTGCAACTTGAGAATCACTGGTTTAAAAATATTTTCTTCTCTAATCGGTTGTCCCCCTTAGTCTTCTATAAGATTGGTGCTAAAATAAAACCATACTCGTATATTGGGAAGTCATTTTTGAGAAAAAAATGTTATATGGAGGTATGTCCGGTACTTTTCGTTACAGAGTTATAGCCCTTTGAAAATGCACCTCATCAGATACTTTTTTACCTCTCGCTAAGAGAGGTATTGGATTCATGATAAAAATCGCATATCCAAATTTTAATGATTAAGCACGTTGCAAGGTCCGTATAATCCAATTTTAATATTTTTACGATCATGTATGTGTGTGTGTGTGTGTGTGTGTATGTGTATATGGGTCGGGTGGAAGGACGATTTCTCAAAACCTATAATACTTAATATGTTTAACTACGTATTTCTCAATCGGACATTACTGGGAAGAGCTGAAAAGATTTTGGTAATAATTGGACAACCGGAAATAGCAGATTCTTAAAAATCTTCTAAATATTGTTTTTGAAAATTATTGTTCTTGCTTTTATTAAAGAAGAGTAAATTCTCTATCTGATACATATAAATATTCTATTATATCTTTTATATATTTAGAGATAAAGAAATATAAGTTATATAATAATCTATTGTAATAAATCTCACAGCCCAGATAATGTCATGGAAACCAACTGAATAAAATTAAAATGTGTTTGTAACTGACAGATAAATGTCAGTGTCAAAAATCCAGAGACATTACTGAAGACTTTTTTCTTGGAAGTACATACATTATATTATTTCTTATTGTATTAATAGTTAAATATTTAAAATTATAGGTATATTACATATATCCTTCAAAAATACTGTCAATCCCAAAAATGAATTGGAAACATTTCGAAAAATTAGAAGAGAACAAAATTCTTCATAGAATGAATTTAAAATTAAACAATCTAAATATAAGAAATAGGTATAAGTAGAATTTTTGGTGTAGAGTGTAGGTATACAAGAAATGTTAAATACAATACGGCGCGAGCAGTCATGTGACTTTGTTAGCCTTGACAAGCAAGTATGGGGGCCCATATCAGAATGATACCTAATAATTATGTACATAGATGTCAAATATCATAATTTCTCATTCTAAATTTAGTGATTTTCCAATTCCATGTGGTTTATTTTCCTCGACAAGAAAATTCCACACTCCTGGTGACAAATTAACTACGTGAATTTAGAAAATCTTAAAAAATTTAATGAAAAATTCTGACATTTGACATCTATGTACATAATTACTAATTATCATTCTGAAACGGGCCCCCATATCTGCTTGTCAAGGCCAACAATGTCACATGACTGCTCGTGCACTATATTTATGTAATCAAAAACAGAAGTGGCGAGAGGTATTGTGCTGGCCACAACAGATTTTTATTAATAACTCTAGTACTAGTTGCGCTAAAAAAATTAAACTTGGTGTGAGGATACTAATAATTATTTAGATACATGTTTCTACTTTCTTTTGTTTCTGTATATCAACCAAAGGCGCGTCTCATATGGAGAAGTCATGAACGTTTTTTGTCATTATATTTTTACCTATTAATTTTTTTTTTCATTTTTACCTCTCGCTAAGAGAGGTATTGCATTCATGCTAAAAATCGCATATACAGATTTTATTGAATAAGCACGTTTTAAGGTCCCTACAATCCGATTTTAACATTTTTACGATGACATCTGTATGTGTGTGTGTGTGGATGTATGTGTGTGTGTGTGTGTGTGTGTGTGTATGTAGGACGATTACTCAAAAACTGTAAGACTTTATATTTGTTTAACTACGTATTTCCTAATCGGACATTCATGGGAAGATCTGACAAGATTTTGGTAACAATTGGACAACCGGAAGTAGAAGATTCTTGAAAAAAAATCTTCTAAATATTATTTTTTAAAATTTTTTTTTTTTGGTCACATTAAAAAAATGGAATTCTCTATCTGATACATTAAAATATTTTATTATATATTCTATAGATTTAGAGATAAAAGAAATATAATATATAAAATGTCAGAAATAAATGCTGACATATGTCATAATTATGCCACTGTCACTGATCTATGTCCTACTATGATCATTTTAAATAAAATATAAATGTAGATCATATGTTTTTTTTAGTAGTTATGTACAGCGAAATAAAAATAAATAAACAGGTCAAGATATTTTTATGCTCATGTCTGATAATTCATTTTTAATAAAAACATTAACACGTTATCAGCACGAAGCTATTTTAATTAAAAACGAAGAAGGATATTTATTTTATTTATAACATACGAAGAAAAATAAATATTACAAAAATGGCACACGAAGAATACAAAATACCAAAATTAAACGGTGAAAATTATCATGCATGGAGCATTCGCGCACGTGCAGCGTTGGTTCAAAAACGCTGTTGGGAAGCAGTTGAACCTGGTTTTGGAGTTGGAGCCGAAATGACGGAAAACAAACGAAGAAAGATTGAGGAAGCACTCACATTTCTATTTTTAATTGTAGAAGACTCTTTTCTGGATGATATTGGAGAATGTCTACGTGCAGCCGAAGCATGGAATTTTTTGAAGGAACTACATACACAGTATGGGCTTCTCCACATACTACAACTAATGCGTGATTTTTTCAACATTTTAATGAAATCTGGCGAATCTGTGAAAAACTATTTAGGAAGGCTTATGGAAATCCATAGAAAACTCGCAAGTGGAGGATATGCATTTACTGACAGGGAAGTTGCCCTTGTAATGCTTATGAGTTTACCTAAAGCATATGAACCTTTAATACTAAATCTAGAAAAAGATGAATAAAAATTGACAACACAAATTGTAAAAGCGCGGCTAATTGTAGAAGAAAAACGACTAAATCGTAAGACGGAAATTTTAAATGAGAACACAGAAGAAAGAGCCCTGGCAACGAAGAACAATAAAACATCATCGAATAAATATTTTAATAAGTGGACTGTTCATAAAAATAAAAATAATTTCGATATGAAAAGTGACGTACATAGAAGAAAAACAGTACGTTGTTTCTCATGTGGAGAGTGGGGTCACATCTCCAAGTTTTGTGAAGAAGCTAAGGCGAAAAACCAAAATACGGCTAAGAAAATTACAAATGAAGAAACGTACCAAGCTTTATCAGCGAGAAATTCAGGAAATGACAAGTCAAATTTGTGGATTCTTGACAGTGGAGCAAGCGAACATATGTCATCGTTTCAAAATAAATTCTTAAATCTAAAGCCCACATATTCAAAGGTGGAAGTCGCAAATTCTGAAAAGGTTGAAGTGATAGGTGTTAGAGATATTTTACTTAACCCAAATGAAGAATATGGTCCAGAGAAGTTAATATTAAAAAATGTCTTATATGTCCCTGATCTTGGTGGAAATTTACTCTCAATCGGCAGGATAGAGCAAAAAGGGTACGAAATAAGATTCAAAGAAGGAAAGGCAAACATATACAAAAATAGAAATGAAGACCCCATCTTAATTGCATATCGATGCGGAAGACTGTATCATATAGAAGAAAAAAACGGAAACCACTTATATGACAAAATTGGACAATGAAGAATTATGGCACAGAAGACTAGGTCATCTTCATCTGGAAGCTATGAAGAAAACAGACAAAAACCGTATGCCACGTGAGAAGACCAAAGAAAATAAAAGTAATGACGAAGAGGAGAATGAATTATGTAAGACATGTATTTTGGGAAAAATGAAGAAAACCAAATTTCCTACAAGAGAAGCAGAGCGAGCTACAAGACCTTTAGAAATTATCCATTCATATGTCATTGGACCTGTCATGCCAATGTCAAAAGGTGGATCAAAATATTTAGTGACTTTTGTAGATGATTTTTCTCGATACACAGTTGTCAAACCAATGAAGTCTAAAAATCAAGTTCTAGAAAAATTCGACGAATATAGAAGAAATGTAGAAAATTTTCATGGAACAACTATCAAGTTTCTACGTAGTGACAACGGCGGAGAATACAAGACCAAATTATTTGATGAATACTTGAAGGAACATGGAATATCTCGTCAGTTGACTGTCCCAAGAACTCCTCAGCAAACTGGTGTTGCAGAGCGTATGAATCAAACCCTTTTTGACATGATGCGATGTTTACTGATACAATCAGAAGTGCCAAATTATCTTTGGGCTGACGCAGCAAATACCGCTTTTTACCTACGAAACAGATGTCCATCTACAGCACTAAATGGTAACATACCAGAAGAACTTTGGACAGGTAAAACATCAAACATAGATTATCTACGTGTACTTGGTTGCAAAGCACTATCCCGACTTGATAACACACAAATAAAAGGGAAATTAGCACCACGGGCAGAAGAATGTGTCATGATCGGATATATTGAAGGAGTTAAAGGATACAAACTTTGGAATGTAGAGAAAGATAAATTCTTCGTAAACAGAAATGTAAAATTTGAGGAAAATGTATTTCCTTTCAAAGAAAAATTGAAAACCAGAAAGACTGAGCCAAAAGAAGATTTTATAGTTTGCGTATATGATAAAGGCGTTAACAATGAAGTAATTGGAGAAGACGAAGCACATGAAGATGATGAAGATAGATTAGTTAATAATGAAGTAAATGAAACAGTAGAATTTGAAGAAGAAATGAATGAAGCAAGTCAACCTAGAAGAAGTAACAGAAATCGACAAATACCCCAACATTTGAATGACTACGTTTTGTACAAGGTGAAGGAAGATAACCAAGCAGACAATGACCCTATAAACTTTACAGAAGCAATGAAATTACCAGATGCCGAAAAATGGAGAGAAGCTGTCAAAGAAGAAGTAAATAATTTACAACGAAATCAAACATGGGAACTGGTTTTATAGCCACCAAACTGCAAAGTTATAGGATCAAAGTGGGTATTTCGAAGAAAATATGATGAAAAAGGAAACATCGCAAAATACAAAGCAAGACTAGTCGCAAAAGGATATTCACAAGTTTATGGTATTGACTTTAAAGAAACTTTTTCACCTGTAATAAAAATAAAATCCATTCGTATTCTACTGGCAATAGCAGTTGAAATGGATTATAAAATACACCAAATGGATATAACTGCAGCATATTTAAACGGTACACTGAACGAAGACGTTTATATGAAGCAACCTGAAGGATTTTCTGAAGAAGGAAAAGAACATCTCGTTTGCCATCTAAAAAGAAGCTTGTACGGATTACGACAATCAGGCCTTGAATGGAACAAATGTTTAGACAAGTTTTTAAAACAATTTGGTCTACATCGTTCATTTGCAGATTTTTGTATCTATTATGATAACAGAAAAAAATCATAGTAGATGTATATGTGGACGATCTACTTATCCTTGGAAAAACAGAAGAAATTATTGAAGTTTTCAAAAATGACATAAAGAAACGTTTTGAAGCAAAAGATTTAGGCGAAGCAAATTATATATTATCAATGAAAATAAACAGGAAAGCGGATGGATCTTTGACATTGGATCAATCCTCATACGTTGACGAAGTCCTCAAAATGTTTAAAATGGAAAATGCTAAAGGCACGTCGACTCCATTGGATCCTGGCATAAAATACCGTTTACCACCGAATAGTGGTACTGAAAAATTAAATGTTCCGTATAGACAAGCAGTTGGAAGTTTGCTATATTTAGCCTGCGGTACACGTCCAGATTTAGCATATCCATCAACTTATATGAGTCAGTTCAATGAACATTATTCTGAAGAGCACTGGAGAGGAATCAAACACATACTAAGATATCTACAGATGACAAAGGATCAAAAACTAAACTTCAAGAAAACCGGTAAGAAATTAAAAATATTTTCTGACGCAGATTGGGGCGGTGATCAAATTGATCGCAAGTCATTCAGCGGGTACATCATGGTGTTAGGAGGAGCAGCTATTTCGTGGAGCAGTAAGAAACAAAATTGTACTGCACTCTCATCGTCAGAAGCAGAGTACATTGCAATGTGCCACGCAGCTAAAGAATTTTTATGGATTCGAAATCTATTAAACGAATTACAGATGACGAACTTTATAGACAAGCCTCAACAATTACTCGTGGACAATCAAGGAGCAATGTGTATTGCGAAGAATCAAGTAATTTCGGAGAGAAGTAAACACATCGACTTAAGATACTTCTTTCTACGTGACCTTGTAGAAAATGATGTTTCGACATTTGGCTACGTACAATCGAAAGAAAATGTTGCCGATATATTTACGAAGTCAGTCTCCAAAAGAGTATTGTTTTCACTGAAGAGTGAAGTAGGATTTTAAACAATTAAATATCCTTGTAAAGGACATATATCAGCAAGGGGGGGTGTCAGAAATAAATGTTGACATATGTCATAATTATGCCACTGTCACTGATCTATGTCCTACTATGATCATTTTAAATAAAATATAAATGTAGATCATACGTTTTTTTTACCTTCCGTCACCTCTAGGTAAGGAAGGTATTGTCTTTGGTCAAAAAATTCGGTGGTGAGTTTTCATTGAATAAGCACTTTTAGGGTCTTTACAATACGATTTTACTATTTTTACGATGATGTCTGTATGTGTGTGTGTGTGTGTTCGTATGTGCGTGTGTGTGTGTATGTGTGTGTGTGTATGTGACCGCCTTTCATGCACGATATCTCCAATACTAGAATTCTAAAAATTACAATTCTTGCATATTCCTCTTCCTTACAACCATATGCAGACTTGATTAGATTTTGGTTATAATTGGTCAACCGTAAGTACCCACATTTGAAGATTTTAACAGTTTTTCTTGAAAAACTCAGTTAAATGTTATTATAACTTAAAGAATATATTATTCTCTATACGATTTGATTGCATTTTATATTTCATATTAAACAGATATAGAGTTAAAGAATTATAAAGATAATAAATTTTATAATTCAGCCAGCTATGCTAACTTAACCATGGAAACTGCTAATATATTCAGGTAATTCAAATTGACAGATGTCAGTATCAATAAAATGTAAATCAATGAAAGAATAAGGGAAGTAACTCTAGTGTTAGAAGTTTCTAGATATAAGAGAGACGATTACATTGGTTTGAACATGTCATGAGGAGAGATGAATATATTAATAGAAGGTGGAAGAAACATAGGAAGACTAAATATAAGATGAAAAGACTGTATTGCAGAAGACTTGAGAGAAAAGGAACTGAATGAGGACGACACGCAAAACAAAAGAAGAAAATAAAAAATAGCGACCCCTAACGAATGGGAAAAACTAAAGAAGAAGAAGATGCCAGTGTCAAATGCAATTTGCATAGTTTGTTTATGAAATAACTTTACTGGAAATATAGGATCTTTTGCAAGAAAATTTATGTGTAGGGCGCGTGCAGTGACATGACTTTGCTGACTTTGGCAAGCAGATATAAGGACCCGTGTCAAAATGACAGCAATTAATTATCTCCATAACTGACAAGTATTATAATCTTTCATTCAAAATTTCATAATTTTCTTATTTCATGTGGTTTGTTTGTTATCAGGAGTATGGAATTCAGTTGCCAAGAAATGGAATCATAAAATACCAAAAATTTAGAATCTTTTGCAAGAAAATTTATGTATGGAATTTGTACATTATACACAGGATTGACGGAAGGTATTGTGCTGGCCACAACAGATTTTTTTAGTAGTTATGTACAGCGAAATAAAAATAAATAAACAGGTCAAGATATTTTTATGCTCATGTTTGATAATTCATTTTTAATAAATATATTAACATAAAATAATCTGTTGTAATAAATTTTACAGCCGAAAGAATGCCATTTAAAATAGTTGAAAATTTAATATGTTTGTAATTGACAGATCTAAATGAAAAGAATAGATATGAGCGAGAATACAGCTCGAAGGAAGACGATATTTAAATGTTATAAATACAAGATGAAAGTAAACGTAAATACAGAAAAATTGTATCTCATCGAAATAATAAGTAATGAAAGAAAAATGTACTTGGAGAATCTCTTAATTCTTGATCTGTGACTATTATGGAGGTGACAAGTCTAGGTTGAAGGACTTAAATTTGTTTCAAACATTATGGGACAATGTACACCAGCACTGTAGACTAGAGTAACATTGAACTGCGAAAAAGCTATCAAATTCTTCTCAAGTAAGTTGTAAATATTGACAAAATTACACATCGTTATAAGAATAATCGGAGTGCAATCTCTCCATCACTTTATTAAAGGGAATTAATGTGTTATTTAGATACAACATGTATGAAAAAATTAAATGTTGACGAAGACATGTAAGAATAGATGCACATATCCAGATATGTACATTTTATACCGCCCAAAATTAATGTTTTTACTAGAAGAATATGATGAGAAAGTAAACAAGAACGTTGTTAGAACTGAAAATCTCTATTACTAGCCTAAAATTTATATATGGTAAACTCTACTTTGTAATTTATTGTACATAATTTATGGTAAAATATCATATACGTAGATTTTGTAAATATATGTGAAAATTGTTTTATGTTGAGACATGCTATTATTGAATAATAAAGAAGTTTATATGTCCTAGACTTATATGAATATATTTGTATTTCTAAAAATATTCTTTGCTTTATGCATACAGCCATGTAAAATATACTGGAAGAGGTTATGTGCTGGCCACATCAGATTTTTACTTATAAAATGTTACATACAATACGCAAACAAGGTAAATAAACACCATGTCTGCATATTCACAAGCACTAACATTTTCCTTGTTTTCCTGGGTATTTCTTGACTGTTGGTATGTTGTAAAGGTTACAGGTAAATAATTGGAGTTGCAGTCTGGTGAAAAATGTTTATTAGGATATATTTAACATTCCGACGTTTCGGTTCCAAATGAACCATCATCAGGGATAGTTAATGTGTAGTTGCGAAACAATTCATTACAAACGAAAATTAAATTTAAAAAAGGATGAATATGTCGTCAAAAGTATCAAGGTAATAAAATAAAAAGCGTGCATACATCAGGAAACAATTCAGTAAACTAATACATCATGTTGAACATGAAACTTTTGACGACATATTCATCCTTTTTACCTTCCGTCACCTTTAGGTAAGGAAGGTATTGTCTTTGGTCAAAAAATTCAATGATGAGTTTTTAGTGTATAAGCATGTTTTAGGGTCCCTATAATACGATTTTACTATTTTTACGATGATATCTGTATGTATGTGTATCTGTGTGTGTATGTGACAAAAGTTCCGGATCCCATAACTTCAATACCACGATTCCAAAAATTATATTTTTTTCGTATTCCTCAAGTTTACATCCAGAAGAACAAGTTATTAGATTTTGGTTATAATTGGTGAACCGGAAGTACCCTCATTTGAAGATTTAACAGTTAAATTTGATTTATTGACATTTAACGTTATTATAACTTAAAGAATATATTATTCTCTATACGATTTGATTACATTTTATACTTCATATTTAATAGATACAGAGTTAAAGAATTTTAAAGAAATTAAATTTTATAATTCAGCCAGCTATGCTAAACTATTAATATATTCATATAATTCAAATTGACAGATGTCAGTATCAATAAAAAGTAAATTAATGTGGCAGAGATGAGGATGTAGAAGTAGATGTTGGGGAAAACACGGAAAGATACGGTAAGAAAATAACTCTAGTATTACAAGTTTCTAGAAAGATACAAGAAATATGATTATATTGGTTTGAACATGTCATGAGGAGAAATGAAGAATTATATTGGAACAAGAAGGAATAGTTTAGTAATAGGATGTTGATGAAACAGAGGAAGACCAAAGATAAGATGGAAGGACTGTATTGCGGAAGACTTGAAAGAAAAGGAACTGAATGATAACGACACGCAAAAATAGCGACCCCTAACGAATGGGAAAAGTTAAAAAAGAAGAAGATGTCAGTGTCAAGTGCATTTTGAATAGTTTTTTTATGAAATAATTTTACTGGAACTTTAGAATCTTTTGCAAGCAAAATTATGTATGGAATTTATATATTATACACAGGATTGACGGAAGGTATTGTGCTGGCCACAACAGATTTTTTACATTTAATTTTCGTTCGTAATGAATTGTTTCCCAACTACACATTAACTATCCCTGATGATGGTTCATATGGAACCGAAACGTCGGAATGTTAAATAGATCCTAATAAACATTTTTCACCAGACTGCAACTCTAATTATTTACCTGTAACCTTTACAATTTTCCTTTTTGTTTTAACTAAGAAAAAAAATACCAATAATGAAAATTAGGTAATTAACAATACTTATAAACATATTTTGTTTCTTACTTTATATTTTATTGTATTTCATATGGTAATTTGATTGTATTTTAAATGTTTTAAATATTTTAGTTAGGTACTTGATTTTTTCTAAAATTTAAAATATCTCAAACAGTACTGTTTATAAAGTTTTATATTAGAGTATCTTCTTGGTGTATTTTCGAATTGTATGTAATATTTTATAAGTAAATATGAAAAAATGATAGTAGATTAAAAAATTACGATAAAAAAGATTCATGACTTCCCCATATGAGACGCCTCTGGTTGAGATACAGAAACAAATGAAAGTATAAAATGCATCTAAATAAATAGTATCCTCGTACCAACCAAGTTCGAAATCTTTAGTGCAACTTGTACCAGAGCTATTAATAAAAATGTATCATGAAGTGTACTTTCAAAGGGCTGTAACTAGGGTTGCCACCTTTTAAACTGGAAGAGAGGACATAAAGAATCACAGAAAATTATGAACACAAATTTACAAGAAACAATTATTATATTATCTACCTATCGATTAAGAACTCGATTCTCGCATAAAATTTAGAAATAAAATAAATATATAATTCTGCACTTAACAGCATTATTGAGTCTAGCATCATAGCATCCAACCCAGCGTCTAGCGCAGAATGCAGCGCTTACTAAAATACAGGAATTCAACCAATACCGATATCCATATTTCGGCGATATTGTCTATTTTTAGGTGATATATCAGAATCGGCGATATGTATTTGTTCATGTATTCATTTCATTCGACCAACCCTCCAGTATCTGACTCCTGATTCTCACAAAAAGTAGAGAACAGGGATGGGCACGTAAAATGTCGTATTATACGTAATTTTTTACGCGTAAAAAATATTTTTTACAATGACAATATTTGAGACATTTTACATAAATAATGTACTCGTATAATATGTAAAATACAATAAAATTTAAAATATTTTTTTACGCAAATATGAGACTATGAGTAAATTTGAAGCATATTATAGTATTTTTTTATAATATTGTATATTTGCTATTGTATAACCCTGGGCGTTGGTCCCAAAACACAAAATTGATATTTGTAAACATCAAGCTATCTAGTATTGTTATGCGGAACTAAAATTATACAATATCTACGTTTTTTTTACTTGTTTAACATTTTGTACGTATTTCGTAAACGTAAAAAATAATTTTTACGTGTAAATGCCCGATCCCCGGTGGAGAGATATCTGATAACCCCTAATATTGCAAGAGAAACAGATATGTTGACTTTCTGGCGCTATGCAGTTCTCTACCCAAATTTGAAAATTGTAGTGCAAAAGTACTGTAGCAGGTCTCATTTAGACAGACTTGCGAAATCGCTTGTCTCCGCAAAATTTGTGGATAATATATTTTTTAAATAAAAGTCTTTTAAATGTTAATTTTATTTCGTATCTTTAAAAAAGGTATATGAGCAAAATTTGTGTTTAGTCAAAAGTAATTTTGATTTTCATTTTTCAGCGCAATGGAGGAATGTAGGAAAATATTGGGCAAAGGAGAACTGTCCTCCCCAAAGTAGGACGGGTGGCAAAATGACTCCCCCCAATATATGATTTTACTTTGCCACGCCTTTATTAATCACCCTGTATTATTTTAAATACAAGGAAATGGAAGTAAATTATAAAAATATTGCATCATGATTTTTAAAATTGGAACGCTATAATCTCTATTATTTTTTATGTACGATATAAAAACACGGGTCATTAAACTTGCCAATTGTATATTTCAATGAGAAAAAGTTTTAGCTGACGTTATGCAGGCTTATCAAATATAAATAAACTATTTATTGAAATACAGCGGAACAGATATATGTTTCTCAGTAATAAATAATTGCTTTCATATTAGTAATTAGGGTTTATTAAATATTAATAAATATATTTAATGTTACATGCTCATTATATTTAATATTAGAAAATCTGTTTTATACTTAATAAATATTTATTAATGATGAAGAAATATATTTTCTTTTGTATTTTTATCACTAAAAAATGAACAATATAATGCTACACTTACAGATTATTTATTATTAACCGGTTTTTCAGGTACAGGTGAATAATAATAAGTATTTAATATGATAATATATAATATAATAAATTTATTTTGGATTATTTATAGGTATACAGAATACAGTTGAAAGTTCATATACAAATAAGGTAAATTATTAAATAATAACAATCTTTAGGATGACAGGCTCTTGTATTAGGCGTGATTCTTAGAAGAATCATTTTGCGTCTCTCCGTCTTTTCATTTTATTGCGATATTTTTTATTATTTGACGGATAAAAAATAATAAAAATCTAGAAGGTGGATTTCTTGGCCGTTGGAATACCTTTAGGGAAAAAGAATATATAAATAATTATAAAAATATTAATGTTCACGAGGATGTATAACTAAAATTTAAATTCTCTCGTTTTATTATCTGTAATTTATTTAACTGCAATTTATAACCAAACATTCAGTAGCAAAACAGTGCAAAATGGACAAGTAGAAATTTTGGAATACAAGCAGGAAACACTGATATTGCATTCACAGAAATTGGTGTATCAAAATGAAAAAATGCGCTACAAAAATTTCGAGTACATGAAAGATCTAATTGGCATACTAAATCTATCGAAAAATATTTATTTTATAAAGAAACACTTAAGAAAGGTACTACAATATATCTGATTGACAGTGACACAATTCAAGCTATAAAAGACAGACGGAATTATTTAATTCGATTAGTAAATGATATATTACTTTTATGGAAACAAACTATTCCATTGCGTGGACATAATGAAACAAAAATATTCAACAAATAAGGGCAATTTTATAGAAACCTAATTACTTAAAAAAAATTATCTTTTTCTCTAGAATTACAATGTACCTCAAAATGCATATTATTGTTCACCTACTTATTATATAATATATTATAATTAACGATTGCGGTTATTTTGCGATAATGGTAGATGATACTCGGGACATCACTACTGAAGAACAGATGAATATTTGTGTTCGCTACATTACCTGTGAAAATCGCCCAAAAGAAGTATCTTTATGTTTTAAACGTGTAAAAATTTAAATGCAGAATCACCATGCCAAACCATTATCAACGAAATAAAAAAATACTTACGATGGTGCGAGCGTCATGCGTAGTGTTACAGATGTCCAGGCGAAATTAAAAAAAAAATGGAAAATATGTAATTTATGTGCATTACTACGCATATAGACCTAATATTGTTTTAATAGAAACTTGCAATTCAATTCAAAGTTCAAAAATTTTTTTTCAGAACTATAGGTACACAATTTTTTCTACATCTGTTGTGAATCATGAAGAATTTGTAAATATTCAAATTCACTTAACCTTAAAAAATGTCAATTGATTCGCTTATTACAACTCGATGGTACTGTACGATAAATGTAATTCGTGTTATTAAATACACATATCCGGCAATTTTAAAATCAACTACATATGATGGCTTAAAAGAACTATGACAAAATTTTGGACAGGAACTCACGAACTTTGACAAAGTACAGAGATAAATATAATTGTTACTATTAAATTTCTTATAATGACTTTTAAAGAAATGCGAGAATCAAATTCAAAAATCTTTAGTAATGTATATGAGGAGGCGGAAAGTTTTTGTAAATCTTTAAATATTGAATTGTATTTTGATACAAGACCAAGAAAAAAACAACGACCTATACATTTACAATTTTTTACCTTCCGTCACCTCTAGGTAAGGAAGGTATTGTCTTTGGTCAAAAAATTCGGTGGTGAGTTTTCATTGAATAAGCACGTTTTAGGGTCTTTACAATACGATTTTACTATTTTTACGATGATGTCTGTATGTGTGTGTGTGTTCGTGTGTGCGTGTGTGTGTGTATGTGTGTGTGTGTGTGTATGTGTGTGTGTGTCCCCGCCTTTTCGGACACGATATCTCCAATACTAGAATTCCAAAAATTACAATTCTTGCGTATTCCTCTTCCTTACAACCATATGCAGACCTGTTTAGATTTTGGTTATAATTGATCAACCGGAAGTACCCTCATTTGAAGATTTTAACAGTTTTTCTTGGAAAACTCAGTTAAATGCATTTTATATTTGATATTCAACAGATATAGAGTTAAAGAAGAATAACGATAATAAATTTTATATAAATTTCATAATTCAGCCAGCTATGCTAATTTAACCATGGAAACTGCTAATATATTCAGGTAATTCAAATTGACAGATGTCAGTATCAATAAAATGAAATCAATGAAAGAATAAGGGAAGTAACTCTAGGTGTTAGAAGTTTCTAGATATAAGAGAGACGATTACATATTGGTTTGAACATGTCATGAGGAGAGATGAATATATTAATAGAAGGTGGAAGAAACATAGGAAGACCAAATATAAGATGAAAAGACTGTATTGTAGAAGACTTGAGAGAAAAGGAACTGAATGAGGACGATACTCAAAACAAAAATGAGTGGAAGAAGAAAATAAAAAATAGCGACCCCCTAACTAATGGGAAAAACTAAAGAAGAAGATGTCAGTGTCAAGTGCAATTTGCATAGTTTGTTAATGAAATAACTTTACTGGAAATATAGGATCTTTTGCAAGAAAATTTATGTATGGGGCGCGTGCAGTAACATGACTTTGACCCGTGTCAAAATGACAGCAATTAATTATGTCCATAACTGACAAGTGTTATAACTTATTTTTAAATTTATAAGATAATGTTTCACTTTGATTTAAAACGAATTTATTTTGAACTTGCATTATCTTTATTTTATAACACACACTTATATAAAAACTTATAAAAATTCACAACGTTTCGACAGCGAAAAATCTGCTGTCGTCATCAGGTGATCTGATACTACTGACAATTCCTTAACATACGAGCTGTCTAAAAACTACGTATTTCCATGCTCAAACCGACTTCTTTCAACAAACCGATGGACTGCCAATGGGATCTCCACTGTCACCAGTCATCGCCAACATCTACATGGAATACTTCGAGAACACCGCTATAAGCACAGCTCTAATCAAGCCGAAGAAATGGATAAGGTACGTGGATGACACCTTCATTATCTGGAACCACAGTGACGCAGAGTTGGAAGCATTTCTCTCCCATATAAACTCTCTAAAACCGAGCATCAAATTCACCATGGAGAAAGAAGACAACAACAGAATACCATTTTTAGATGTTCTTGTGGAGAGAGTTAACAACACTATACAAACATCTGTTTATCGCAAGCCAACGCACACAGGACGCTATTTGAACTATGAATCAAACCATGCCGAAACCACCAAAATTGGGGTAGCTAACACGCTACTTGACAGAGCAAAATCACACTGCAACACAGAACAAAGTTATAAATCAGAAGTCAAGGAGATCATTAACACACTACAAAGAAACGGATACGCGGAGGGGACTATCAAGAAAATAGTACAGAAGAACCAAACAACAAAGGCGAAGCAGGTAAACAAAGACGAAGTAAAGAGAAATGAGTTATACATTCCTTACATGAAGGGAGTCTCCGACAAAATTAAAAGGATTGCCAGCAAGTTCAACATATTAACCAGGTTTCAAACAACAACCACAATCAAGAACATCCTATCAACAACAAAACCAGAACGGTCACCAAAACTACAAACAGGCATCTACCAGGTGGATTGTGAATGCGGAAAAACATATATAGGAGAAACAAAACGACCGTTGGATATCAGAATTAAAGAACACAGACGACACACTGAGAGAGGAGAGACATCAAAATCCGGTATTGCAGACCACGCGTGGGAACACCATCACCGTATCCAATGGGACGGAGCAAGGATCCTCAAGAAAGAAGAGCACTGGTACAAGAGGAAATTCAAAGAAGCCGCCATAATACAGAAGAACAGAAAAACAGTGTTCAGCCAGCCGAGTGTAGAAATCCGACCAATCTGGAGGAAACACATCACAGCAGACTCCAGCCTAGCCATCGAGACCCAGGCACCCAGGACGCCCGACCCACCCATTGGACCTGACCAGCCACCCAGGACGCCTGACTCACCCATTGGACCTGATCAACCATCCATCACTAATGTTCACCCCCACAACACCAGATATAAAGCTCGTATGTAAAGGAATTGTCAGTAGTATCAGATCACCTGATGACGACACCAGATTTTTCGCTGTCGAAACGTTGTGAATTTTTATAAGTTTTTATATAAGTGTGTGTTATAAAATAAAGATAATGCAAGTTCAAAATAAATTCATTTTAAATCAAAATGACAAGTGTTATAATTTTTCAATCAAAATTTCATAATTTTCTTATTTCATGTGGTTTGTTTGTTATCAGGAGTATGGAATTCAGTTGCCGAGAAAGAGAATCACATAATACCAAAAATTTATAATCTTTTGCAAGAAAATTTATGTATGGAATTTGTACATAATACACAGGATTGACGGAAGGTATTGTGCTGGCCACATCAGATTTTTTTACAATATGATTATAATATGTCGAATGATACCGATGAAAATACAAATCGAGATAACTTCAAATATCATACTTTTTGCCCCAATTTAGATAGAATCATAGCGGAGTTAGAGAGTAGATTTTTCAACGAAAGTTGTAGTATATATGAAGCAATTCATGCCTTAAACCCAACATCAATTTTTTTTCTCGGTTATGATTCCATTTTTCCTTTCATTTCACATTATCATATGTCTGAGAACATTAAACATAAATGCATTGTTGCTAAAAAAATATACAGGCTGTCACAATGAAAATCGTACACTCCCATTTTAGTACAGTTTTTATTGAAAAAAATATTTTCTTAGTACAATAATATAAAAAATCATTCTAAATGTAACATAAATTAAATAAGAAAGCAAAAACAATATAAATATAAAGTTTCATGACGTAATTTCTGCATAAACAACAAATATTTTTAAATAACAGGGTCACACTATAAATCGTACAACTTATAAATTTAACTAAAAACCATTTTCAATATTTTGTAGGGTATCTTTTATTTTTAATTACAGCTTGTAATCTTCTAGGGATTGACTGAATTAAATTTTTAATTTAATTTTGGTCAATTTTCCCCATTCCTCTTTAAGAGCACTCTTTAAAACTTCTTTGTTTGAAATTTCATGTTTACGAATTTTATGATCTAATTCATCCCATAAATTTTCTATTATATTTAAGTCTGGAGACTGTGGAGGTGTTTCAATTACTCTAGGACAGTTATAAAGGGTCGATTTCTTAGCAATCTTCGCAGTATGTTGCGGATCATTATCGGCATACAATTTAAATGAATTTAAAATAACCATTTTTTCAGCTCTTGTTTTCAAATTATTTTTTAAAATATTTAAGTAAACCCATTTATTCATTATTTCATCTATAAAAACTAAATTTCCTATTCCACAAGCAGATACACATCCCTAAACCATTTGTTATCCTCCACAATGTTTCACAATAGCACGCAGATTCTGGATTTTAGCTCTTCATTCGGTTTTCGTCAAATTCTAATTTTGCCATCCGAACCAAAAATATTAAATTTTAACTCATCTGTGAAAATTACATCTTTCCAGGACTCTAAACTTTCATTCACATACTTTTTTGCGAACTCTAATCTCTTCCTACTATTTCTTACGTTAATATAAGGCTTATTGCGAGCAATTCTACCATGGTAATTATGCTTTCTTAATACTCTTCGAACTGTTTCAGCACAAACTTTTATATTTAAATACTTTTCTAAATTAGATACTATTTTTGGGGCACTAATTTTGGGATCATTTTTAATTTGACGTAAAATCCAATTTTCATCGCGCTCAGTTAATTTGCGTTTTGAACTTATTCTACCTTTATTTACTATTCGATTTTGTATTTTATACCTATTTATGATGTACTGGATAGTTAAACGAGGTCTGTTTAAAATTTCAGAGATTTCTGTATAAGATTTTCCATTTTTAAAGTGACGAATGACTAGTTCACGTTCTTCTTTTGTAGTTTGCCTCATTTTTCTTTGAAAGACTGAATACAACTGTTTATCTTCAGTCTTAACATTGTTATTATATTAGATAATATGTGACTTGTAATAATGAATTCTATTATTAAATTTTTAAATAAATATGATTTGTACGATTTTTAATGTGACCTTCTCTTTTTAGGTTCATCAAAATATAATTTAATTTTATACTTAGAAATTAAAGTATATTTTTCAATTTTATAAATTATGAAAAAAGAATTGTTTTGATTTCATAAATGCTACACTATATCAAGTATACATTATGTTTTATACCAGAAATGATTGAAAACACAACCATTTTATAAGTGTACGATTTTCAGTGTGAGAGACTGTAAATTGTATAGATCCCAGACCAAAGGATATACAATCTTTATTAAAATCATTGAGTAAAGCATGTTTTCCCAATTGTGTATAAAACAATTAAAATCGTATAGATCCACGATGAAACAGCCCTAATGTCAATTGAGGGTGTCGATCATATTAATGTAGATAAAATTATAAATAAATTTTCTCGTAGAACTAATAGAAGAAATGAGCTAATATTGCCCACTAACAAAATAATTTATTTGTTATCTATTAAATTAAAATTTGGCTATATATTACTGTATCGTATATTTTTTTGTATATACACTTTGTTTCTGGTTTAGGTAAAAACTTTTTTCTAAATAAATTATATATGAATTTATTAAATGTTATCATTTTTAATTATTTCGTTCTAAAAGTGGGCCCTATTGCGCCCTTCTGTTAAAAATACTTAGCGACGCTCCTGACTATTTATTTCAAAACATAAATTTGAATACTTACCTTCAAATACACATACCTAGGATATGGTAAACCCAATCTTTTAACAAATTTTTCATCTGAAACATTCATTCGTTCCTCCCTTGTTTCATCTACTTATAGAATGGTATCACCAAGAATGACCATTAAAACAATAAATTACACAATATTTATTCATTACTCAATTTTACCGTCAAACTTCCATTAAAAAATAATAAATTTTAATATAATTATGAAATATTAATTTTGTTAAAAGATAAAAAAAATATATATCATCATGGCATATTACCCGTTGCTCGGTGTGCCAATCTGCTTTGTACACAGATTTCGGTAATGATGATGACATATTTGTACCGTGTGGACGTTTACCAGGCGTCCCCCCATGGGCACTCATTGCTGGCGTAGAGAGTGCACCACAGGGGTTATTTTTGTGCCATTTGAAATTCGAAATATTTGGCGTCGGTCAGGATCGAATCCAGTTCCCCAGATTCGCGACCAGACACTCAGGCACGCAGCCACGAGATATTATTTTATTTTTCTTTTATTTAAACTAGAATGATGTAATGTTAATCAGTCCAATGTTAATTATATTATTTGTTAAGTGAAATCAATAATAAATATGTGTTTCTTAATAAAAAGTATTTTTTTTTAATTCTTGCTTTCCTCCTAATAAATTAAATATTAATAAAGCATTTAATTACTGTTAATAGGTTATTTTTCTCAAAATTGAATATAAATTAAAGATACAAGTAAACAGTAGGTCATTGTATCTTTTGATGTTTGAAAATGTTATCAGTTTGTATGAATGACCCTTCGTACATACTAAAAAATACGATTAGCCTCCAAATAAAAAAAAAATAACAGGGACATGAAGACATGATGGATTTCCCTTCGATTGCCCCTTCCCCAATTTGAGTAGAGTGAAGATTATTATAACAAGACGAAACAAGAACATCGAACATCGTGAAAGTTAGTGTGCTGGGATTGAGAACATAAGAGACATGTGGTTGTCTGCAGTGCTTTACCTTGTTATTGTGGTCCTTCTGTGCATTTGGGCTTACCGCTATGTAACCTATAAACCAGAAAACTTTCCCCCAGGTAAAATATTCTTTATATTTTACATGTATTTATTCTGAATTTAATTATATACTTACAAGTTAGTCATTGCTAGTTGATATATTTTTAAATTGATTCGTAAAACGGTGAACACGAGAAACCATGACATAGACGTGTAATATAGGAAATCTTTTTTTTGTTGATATCTGTTCCTAAAAATTTTATGGAGTATATATATATATATATATATATATATATATATATATATATATATATATATATATATATATATCTATTAGGGAATAAAATTCTGATTTTTTTACTGTTAATATTTCGATATATATACTTTTGGTATCCGAGTAAACTTAGGTTTAAGAGACATGGTAAAAATGGATTTATAGTGCGTTCCGCGTAAGAAAACAGCAGTCGGCCCGTAATAGTTGATCATTTTCATGTACAAAAGAAAAATTATCAATAAATAGATAGTGTTCATTTTAATTGGGCCACCAATGCTATCTTGACAACTATGAGAGCTGCAAAGAAGGTTAAATGGACTAATAATTTTTATTTTACAAGACTAATATAATGAACCGAAAAAAATTCGACTAGTTGATCTCAAATTACGATATCTAACTTCTTTTAAATAAGAACCAGTTTCATAATTGGGAAATCCGTTAGAGCATTTAATTCTGAATTCAATGATCTAATACAAATTTTTGATATTTTTTACTCTCACGGAACAATTTTTTGAGAAAAATGCGCGTAAAGGTTTATATTAATTTGTTTTAAATATAACTATATTAAGAGTGACACGAATGGAAACAATGAATACATGTTATTTTTACATAAAATTAAAGTTTTTAAATAGTTGCTTATGTATCAAATTCAAACGATCAAGTTCAAATTCGGCGAAAGTCTTTTATTAGAATTTATTATTGTACGAAAGTGACCCCCGTGGAACACACGTTGTTACGAAAACCTACATTAATCTGATTAGCACATCCCACTATTTATTTAGTTGAAAACAATGTGTACTCGTACGAGTATAATGACATTTACAATAATTTGTCCTCGAATTTGTTACATGAAATATGTATAGTATTAATGTATTAGGATCGAACAAATCCAGATTGGGAATGCCGTTTTAATACTACACTCGTAGCAGGAAAGTGTTCCTATTTTTTTTTTTACTGAATATTTAGATTAAAATAAAAAATTTAATACCTACTACTTAAATTGAAGTATAAAAGAAACGTTTTTTTGTCCATAAATCAACCAACCATAAAGACATTTTTTATATAAAATCGCAAATTAAATGTATGGTACCTTTTTTATCAATGTCGCATAATTTTGTAAGTACTCGTGGGCGCATTTTATCTGAGACGGCCCGGCCCTGCCGGTGCTTTTTTATTATACACTATGCCACTGACTATACACATAATCAAGTCTTTTCAAGACGTAAAGATTTATGATATCTAAAACCAGTTTAATAATTGGAAAATAACAGTGAACTCGGTTTGTTTTGTTAATGATATACTCATACTCGTAGGTTATTCAACTTCTCTCAATTTATGAAGAATAGTACCAAAATTTAAATTCACAACACATTTTGTTTTTTTAGCATATTACGTATTTGTTTTTTTTTTGTTTTGATCGCTGACCTGCATTATAATTTGGATGACATATTAATGCCTTGCATGATTGCTGATTATAACAAAAGAAAAATATATACATTTTATAAATCGTGTAGACATAGTACTGCGGAAAATAAGCATTTATATTTCTACTCCAACTCCCTTACTTAAAAACGACCAGTCCAGGCTGGGATTTACATACAAGCAAAACAAGCACGTGCTTGAGGGCTGAGGCTGAACCTTTTTTTTGTAATGGAGAGCCCGACTGTAACTTATTTTTTCTTTCTTTCATTAACATTTAACAATAAAATGTATTTATGGCAGTTAATTACTTTTGTTTCAATATTAATTTATTACATTATTAATTAATAATTATATAACTGTATAACTGTATAATGTATAATTTTTTTTAATATAATTTTTTTTAATTTTTTTTAACGCGGGCCCTCCTTAGGCCAGCACCCGTTTGGCACTGGTTTTTTTATGGGGGGGGCACCTACGCGATCTGCTTGGGGGGGCCGCGGACCGTAAATCCGGCCCTGGACCAGTCTCATGCAATTCTCTTAAAAGCAGTTATCTTATTTACGTGAGAAAAATAACATGGTGTTATTGATCTTAAGCACAAAAAATAGAGTATTAGTATTATTGAAAATCATGGAAGATGAGGCCAGGAATGGAATATCAAATCCGTTGTCACTATACACGTATGTAATTTCGTTTTATTTGCTTCTTTTTGCGGCACTTAACCCTTTCAATATAATTTTTATTTTTAAATTAACTTATGGTTGCAATTTTTAGTTCTATAATTATTAATACTATGTAATAATAATACATAGGGGTCTCGTGGTCTTGTGCCTGAGTGTCTGGTCGCGAATCTGGGGACCCGGATTCGATCCCGACCGACGCCAAAAATTACTTCAAATTTTAATGGCACAAAATTGACCCCTGTGGTGCACTCTCCACGCCATCATTTAGTGTCCGTGAGGTGACGCCTGGTAAGCGCCCGCACGGTAAAAATATTTCATCATTACCGATATCTGTGTACCAAATAGATTGGCACACTCAGCAATGGATAATATGCCATGATGATATATGTTTTATATTGTTACAAAATAGGATCGATTACTGTACATTACTTGAATTAATAAATATTTACGTATCACGTCAAGGATCTAAACCATTGTTTCTCAAACTTTTTTTATCACTCAGCCGCAGCACACTTTGCGAAGAGAAAAATTTTCGCGGCGCACAGTGAATTATTTTTTTTCGCAGCACTCGTAGTAAAAAATGACCTAAATAAATGAACGAAAAATAATTCCAAAAAACTTGTAATTATACTAATTTCTGCCCAGGACAAGTAATTATATCATACATGGTGAATACGTTTAACATGAGAAAACATTTTTTTTGTAGTATGTCCCGCAAAACTTTATTAAGAGATTTATATACATCATTTTAGAGAAAAAATAATAATTTGTAGTGTCAAAATACATATTTAAAATTACAGACACTACCGAGTAAATCCAATCTACCATGTCGGGCACCAAACGCATAAATTACAAAATTTTGGCACTCAATTTTTCAATATTAGGCCTTATTTTAGACAGAACAACTCTGAATTCATTCTCGAGATTTTCGGGACACTTAATGATTTTGTGCCGCGACACAACCTTTGAGAAACACTGATCTAGACAATATACCGTGTGTCCCAAGCAAACTCTGACATAGGCGTTTAACATGGGAAAACAGTTTTGCAAATAAAAAGTGTCCGGCAGAAAATTAAGCCATGCTATTGAACATGATAATAGTACATTATCTACTGTACGTTATTTAATACTAATTACTGTATTATCAGTGTATAAATTAAAGAAAATTTTAAATAACTGTCAATAAATATTTGTTTCAATATTTTATTATGTAATAAAAAGTATTTGTAATTGTCATTGTGGCTGAATGGTTAGCATGGCTGCATGTGGAATGAAAGAACTTTTGAAAGTTGGGGTTTAATCTCCATCAAGCTAAACTTCTAATTTTTTATTTTTTATTTGTGAATTAAGTACGAATTATAATTCATTTTTATATTAACTCGATCATTAACGTTTAAGAAATTAATTTTGACACCGATATTTGATATAAACAAAACAAAAAACCTAACAATGAATACATTGTTGACACGAAAAGAAAAATACTTTAAATAATTTTTATAGAAAAAGCTTATTTTTAAATTATTGTAATTCGAAAGAGAAGATAGATAATTGAAATGGATAATAATATTTTATAAATAAAAATAATTGGTTTTAACAATGACAAAAAATGATTACAACAATCAAAATATGGATTTAATAAAAATGCAGAATTCTTTCTTTTGATCGTAATAAAACATGATTGAGACACAATGAATATGTGTGTGTTTTATATTTTTTCCGTCGACCGTTTATTAATAGGCTATCTTAATGTATAGAACATCATTCATTAATGACCCCTATTAATACATGATTTTTTATTAATAAACGATTTATTGGGTGCGTTCACCACATGTATTACTAACGCTAAGTTGTAGCAAAAAAGTAGACAGAATTAAAAGTCATGCTTTTGACACTTACTAGCTAGGTATATTAACGTAGCATACCTTTAAAATGAATTTGAAAGAATAAAATTCCTCAATTAACATAAAAAACCGCTTGTATTGTCTAGCATTAAGTAAAACTGAACGCACCCACTGAAAACAATTGATGACAAAACTTATTGATTTTCTGACGTAAAATTTGACGTTCGGTTAACCATTACTAACCTAAAAAAAAAATTGTCATGGAATAAAATTAGATTATCCATTTAAGTAAGATACGGTCAACGAAAAAATATTGTAACTAACACGTGTGTTAATTGGCGATTAATAATCTCAACAATTGTCTCCATCATTAATCGCCCTCATTAACACACTTGATAGTTAAATAACTATTACTGTATTACTGTATTTATAAAGAAAAAGTATGTGGTATTGGCGATGCAAGCGTAGATGTCAGCTCCCCTAGCGGCGAAAATGTTAACTCGTGTACCCGATATTAAATTACTTGTATATGTCAAACGTGGTTTACATATACAATGTTTATTTCATTGTGTGTGTAAGGTGTTTTGTAGTATCGAAGATTTAAAATATACCCATACATAGTTACTTACTAAGTAACCGTGTGTTTCATTTCATTTTGTTTATCTATCAGTTTATAAATTCATAGACAGATAAAAAGATTGATTTAAGAAGTTCGGGTTCGGAATTTGCATATTTGTTTTAGGCAAAATGAAGCTAGGACTTGAAGAATATTTTAGGTACAGGAACAATCTAGCTCTTATTAACTAGATGAAGGAATAACTTTTTGTGATGTACTGGCCTCTCTTTTCTTTCCGACAATTTATCTGAGAGCGAATAAACAGGAACTGAACTCGTTGGGAGGTTTTTAGACGGTACAGCATAACGTTTCAAAAATATTGTGTTACTAGTGTTAACCATCGATCTATATTTACACCCTTACCTCTCCTAGGAAAATAATCACTGTAATCAAAATGCAGTGAACACACGTACATAAATTTACTCCTCACTTTCTTTCCAATTCGCAATCTCATGAACCAGACTTTATGCTGATCAACTATTTCGTTCAGTCCTCTTTTATTACAAATGGATACTTTTCTTTTTCCGGACTTCGGATATTCATGGAACGAAATTTCGAGATTCTTTTTTGCCCAAGAATTACATCCCGGAACACAACAGTATGTATTACTATTTTGAAAATATATGAAGTAACGAATACAAACAGTATGAATAAAGAAACTAACGAATAAGATCGAATAAAAACAATAACGAATAAAGACAATAATTAATAAAAACACTCTGTTTAGGATACGAATATAATCACAAAACAAGAACAGTGACAGAAACGAATAAAAACACTCTTTGTAAGTACATAAACAATAACGACAGACACGAATACAAACACTAACGAATGAAAACACTTTTTATAAGTAAATAAACAATCATTTTAAGTAAAATTAGCCTCAGAGTCGCAAATGTACGCTATCAAACACCTGGTCAACACAATACAAACATATAAAAGCATACCGGCCATAACGGGTATTACGGTTCCAAATTTCGCCGCTAGATAGCGAGCGCCAGGCTTGCATTGCAAATAGTTTAAAATCTTGCTTTTGATGGGTACTACTTCCATTGAAATTACTATTATATCGTGATAGAAACTTATTTGTAATTATTTAACTAATTCATCTATATTATCTCATAATATCTTTAATATAATTCGTACTTAATACATAAATAAAAAGAAAATAATGAAAGGTTTAGCTTGATGGAGATTTGAGCCTCAACCTTTAAAAGTTCTTTCTTTCCACAGGCAACCATGCTAACCATTCAGCCACAATGACAATTGAAAATATTTTTATATTACATAATAAAATATTGAAACAAATATTTATTGACATTTACTTATAATTTTCTTGAATTTATGCAATGATAATAAAGCAATTAGTATTAAATATCGTACAGGAGGAAATGTACAATTATCATATTCAATAGCATGGCTTAATTTTCTGCCCGATGCTTTTTATTTACGGAAAACTGTTTTCCCACGTTAAACGCCTATGTCAGAGTTTGCTTGGGACACACGGTATATTGTCTAGATCAGTTTCTCAAAGCATGTGCCGCGGCACAAAATCATTAAGTGTCCCGAAAATCTAGAGAACGAACTCAGAGTTGTTCTGTCTAAAATAAAGCCTAATATTGAAAAATTGAGTGCCAAAATTTTGTAATTTATGCGTTTGGTGCCCGATATAGTAGATTGGATTTACTCGGTAGTGTCTGTAATTTTAAATATGTATTTTGACACTAAAATTTTTTTTTTTTTTCTCTAAAATGATGTATATAAATCTCTTTAAAAGTTTTGCGGGACAGATACTACATTTTTTTCATGTAAATACTTAAAATTAAATTAAATTTAAATACCGGGTTCGATCCCGACCGACGCCAAATATTTTGAATTTTAAATGGCACAAAAATGACCCCTGTGGTGCACTCTCCACGCCAGCAATAAGTGCTCGTGAGGTGACACCTTGTAAACGCCCGCACGGTACAAATATGTCATCATCTTTACCGAAGAAATCTGTGTACAATGCAGATTGGCAGACCCAGCAATGCGTAATATGCCGTGATGATAAATTTATTTTATTTATTTATGTACTTATCTATATTCATTACTGGCGTTAAGAGTGCATGACAGGGATCAATTTTGGGCCATTTCATATTCTAAAATATTTGGGGTCGGTCGGAAACGAACCCGTTCCCAAGATTCGCGTGAAGTGACGCCTGATAAACGCCTGCACGGAATAAATATGTCATCATTATTACCGACATCTGCCTACAAAGCAGATTGACTCACCCATCAATGGGTAATATGCCGAGATGATATATGTTTTTATTACCTTACCTATATTTTTACATATTTCCTTATGCTGGAAACTGTATATCCATATAATTATTGTTCCATTTAGTCGCCGCAAAATGGTACTATTTTTCTATAACCTTGTATCATAAAATACGACATTTGTAATTATGTTTCAAAATATTTATTTCACAATGTTATTTTTTTAAGAATTTGTATTTTCTGATGATGGGTGGGTTTTATACCCGAAACGTCCATGTGTTTTTTTTTAATTTTGAGTAATTAAGAATATTGTAGGTTTTTTGAAATTTATGAAATGCCAGAAATCATTAGATGTATAGACTGCACACGTGTGCAATATGCAATATTTCCCCCTCACATTCAGGGCCGGTTTTACCTATTGGCACATGGGGCACGTGCCCCGGGCCCCGCGCTAAATGGGGCCCCGCGCTGTTTAATTTTGAAATAAAAAATCGTGAAAATGTGGAACACGTGAAAAACTTTTGTCGTTGCTTACTGCTGCGGCTAAGAGAGAGACAAATGTTTTCCACAATTCCCAGAAACTCGTGTTGTGTGTACTTTTTATCTTTAACCAAGTGTTACATGAAAAATGTAACAATAAATATTTTTCTAATAAATAACTGAATGATTATTACAGAATCATTTTCATTTTATAAAATCATAGAACTGTGCCTTTGTAAGCATGTGTAGATTTTTATGGATAAAAATCCCCTTGAAGGGGCCCCGCAATTTACTCGGGCCTCGGGCCCCGCGTTATCTAAACACGGCTCTGCTCACATTAATGATCCTAAATATCCGGAACATCCCTATTTATTAATGTTAGCCTTAAAGGCTATCATTCAATTAATATACAATTGGTAAAAGAAATAATGTTTTAATTATTTACTTAATAATTATTTATTTAGAAACATCACGTACAAACCAAAAATTTACTTCACAAATACAATATACGTATTATTTATAAAAAAAACCTAAAATTTTCAGTTAACAGACAAATGAGTCACAATTTAATGTGACTGTTGTTGTTGCTCACGTTCGATAATTGAGTTAATGTTAGGTTCTAAATTCGTTAAAGCCAGCCGAAGAGATGAATCTATGGATAGGCGGTTTCTTAATTTAGTTTTTATTATTGACATTGCCGAAAATCCTGCTTCACACAAGTATGTTGTAGCAAAGGGAACTAGCATTTTGATTGCTTTGTCATGAAGACTTGGGTACTCGGTTTTCATTCAACTCTGGTGACAAATGTCTAGCTGCTAAATGCTGGCGATGTATTATGCAGTGTGTCACTAATATGTCTGTAGAAGCAATTTCTTGAATTTTTTTAGTAACCCCACAATGTTTGCCTGTCATACTAGCTGCCTCGTCAGTACACAAACCAACGCAATTTTTCCAGTTCAATGAATGTTTATTAATATAACTATTTAACGCATTAAATATTTCAGAACTCGTTGTGTATGAAGATAATTCTAAACAACACAAAACATCTTCTTTGACGTCTTCAAATAACTAAAACAATTGTAACACGGTAAAAATATTATTTCGTTTAATAATAATAGTGACAATTGTTTTAGTTCATTGTTTTATTTCAAGCCACAGTCATGGCTCACTATTCTCTTTTCGACTAGGTGTATAAAAAAGTGGCCGCCATTTTACTTTTTAATAATGTAACATATGGATTATTACATTATTACATGGTTGTAATGCGAATTTGATGTACTTTTCAAATTTGTAAAAAAATATAGTATGTTCCATTTGAAAATTCAAAGTTGATATTAATTACTAATAAACCGAAAGTGGTATCATGAATTTACATCCGTCATCAAGTAGCTTACATGTTGCTGTATAAATTATGTTATATGAAAGAAATTACTAACTTAATAAATAAGCGAGTTATATTTACTGGGTCCACTAAAATATAACGCTGTATACAGGGAATTTATTTTAAATGGGCCACCAACACCAATGCTATTTCGAGAACTATAAGAACTACAAGGAAGATTAAATGGGAAAACTATTTCTATTTCACGAGATAGATTTAAAGAAAGGTTTTTTTTCTGTCACTGTGTATCAAAATACGGGACCTTTTTTATTTTAAATGAGAAAATATATTTTCTCATTCGTTGAATATCAGTTTATCTAATTCCGTCATAAAAAGTTGAATTTTACCTAACTTTATGACCTTATGACTTTTTACATCATTGATACGAAATGAGTTTGTAAAAAATCTGTATATAATTTAGTTACGTAAAGAATATTACACAACTGACAAACTGATACCAAAACGAACAAGAGTATATCAAAAACGATTTTTTTAAATGTCAATTCATAAATTATTGCCTCACATTTAATTCCTCTACATAAGAAGGAAGATCTATATCGGTTTCAGAACATATTCAAAACTCATTTTCAATTATATAACGCATGCATTGACATAAGCATTAAATTCATTTAGTAAATTTATTGTGAAATCTGTATATTAAGCTGTCAGAAAAACCTAGAATTTTGTATATTTTAAAATTATTTTAACGGAATTAGATACTATATTGTACATAATACTATATAAAAACGTGATATTGTTTAACTCACTTCGCTTGTTTTGGCAAATATTATGTTCATCAAACAATATCACTCTTTTCATAACTGATTATGTAAATAAATATTATGACATCAATGTTAAAAAATGACAGATCACAGTTTTAACACTAGTGTTAAATTTGAATTAGATACCTTATTAATGACGAATGGAAAAACAAATCGACATTTTTGTCATACGCCAAAAAAATTTTAGAAATGCAAATTTAAATGAGAAAATAGTGTATGATATATCGCAAATAACTATTGAAAAACATATCTTGCTATGTGTCATTAGAACAACAAAATGTACGTAATATTAATAAAAATGCAAGTCAATAAAATAATAACATGGTATATCAACAGATTTATAAACATGCAACTGTATATTCGAAGTAAGATATTTTAAAATGTATTTTCATCTGTCACTACAGTAGTCTCTCCATTTTGAAAGGAATTTAAACGGTTATTGGTTGACCTTCTCACTTCCATCCGAAACTTGAAGCGGGTCATTATACGGAGGTGACAAAGCAGGTCAGGCAGATTTTATTCGCAGAAATACGTGTTAACATTCTTCAACGACTTTACTGATGCAAGGTTTTCTTGAATTATTATTACTAGGCTGTGTCACAATTTTCTATATGAGATCGTAGCTTTTACATCAGTTCGGCTTTAGGTGGGAAACTATATTCTGATACAAAGGGAGTGCTTGACTCAAAACTAATTTTCAGAGTGCTATGTCCGAAACTTTTCACCGCTGTTCTGAGACCTAATATAACAGAGAGCAGATTTAGAATCCAACTAGTTGATGATTTAAGAAGGTATGATGTTAGTGATGATTTTAACGTGCTACGAAATTGTGCTATCATGCTATTACTTTTAGGGTCGTATTCTGTTATGCGATTCTTTGTAAAACTGAAAAGGCGACAAATCAGATTCAAATTGTCTTCTTTGATTTGAGACAACTGTAGCAGGTGTTCCATACCTTAATACCCATTCTCTATATAATGCTTCTGCGATGACAGCATAGGGGGAGCTAGAAATTTTTATTAAGAGATGCCGGATACAGAAAAAAAAGTAATTTTTTTAAAGGCATATAGTACAGACCAAAATGAGTAAAAACGCTTAATCAACATAGATCTGATCTTCAGTAGCTTTCAAAATATAAGGCAGTGAAAAATGATTTTTACGGGGCTTAAGTATTTATTTATTTATTTATTTATGAAATTTGGAGAACCAACAGTTTTTACAAACCAATTATAGTGTAACGTAACCCCCGCGGCCGCCGCCGCCGCGCTACCAGGCGCCTCGGTCTCTGTGCGCAACGAACTTGTTAGGACTAGTCGCGGAGACTAATCTATTGTGTCATGTTGTTTACCTCTAGATGTTCTCTAGGAGGTTCCAGAGATAATCTAGCCAGGTATATATAACCCACCGCCAAAGCCAGGGGACATTCAGTATTATAGAAGTGACGAGTAAAGAAGTGTGATATAAATAAACGTTGTGAATAGTTGGTGATATAAAAATAAGTCGACAAGTGAACATAAATTAGTGACATAAAGAGTAGTGTTAATTGTTTAAATAAATAATCTTAGTGTTTAAGTGTCTTATAATATTCTTAGTCTTTAAATTAGTGTTAATATTTGTTAATCATAGTGTTAGTTACTTTTATAATCTTTTAATTATATTTCTAATATTTATTCATCGTTTAATAAACATATTCTTTTAGTTAATAATATATCTGTTATTTGTTACACTTCACCCATATAAATAAAAACGTTACAATAGGTTCCCACATATTAACATTAAGAATAATTACATATACAGTGTCTATATCTTAACTACGTCGGTACATAGCATAATGAAAAGATTCAAAGAAATACAAGAACGCATAATCAAAAATACAAATTAAACATACATACAAATATTTAAGCAACATAAAAATTAAGACAAAGAAATATACACTCATATGAATAACAAAAGCACTTAAATGGACGACTTCATTATTTCTTTTTTAAATGAAGTGAAATTTAAATAAAAAATATCTATGTGAGTGAAACTAGCATTATATTTTGACATCATTCTATTGACAGGAGAATTTTTGTGGTTATTTGTTGAGGTTTTAGGTAAATGAAAAAGTATACTTGAACGAGTTGTTTTCTGAGGCACATGTAAATTAAAAAGTTGCAAAATTGCACTGCAGTTAATTTTGTTATTAAATATTTTATAGAGAAATGCCATGTCTGCAAAAATTCTTCTGTTTTCTAGACTGATCATATTGAAATAATGAAGTCTAGCTTCATAGTTATTCGCATCTACTTTAAATTTATTACATAATACGTACAGAAATTTTTTTTGAATACTCTCAACACATCTTACGTTTTTATTATACATGGGATTCCAAATTACTGATGCGTATTCTAATTTAGAACGTACAAGGGAGTTATACAAAGTAATAATTGAGAACGGATCAGTGAAGTTTTTACACTGACGTAATATGAAACCAAGCATCCTATAGGATTGTTTTACCATTTCAGCTATATGATTATTATCAGTTAATTTCGGATCAAAAATTATTCCCAAATCTCTAACAATTGACTCTTTTTTTATAGTAATCATATTGACATTATAATGAAATGATAAAGGGTCATGATTTCTTGTAAACGTAACATAATGACATTTCTTAATATTAAGAGATAGATGATTTAATGTACAATAATTGAAAAATTTATCTAAATCCCTTTGTAAGTCTATGCAGTCATTTACACTTGATATGGTTTTAAAAATTTTCAAATCATCTGCATACATCAGGAATTTTGAGTACTTGAAGCAATGGGCTATATTGTTAACAAATAAATTAAACAGTAAAGGTCCCAGATGAGAGCCTTGTGGTACTCCAGATGTTGCAGTGATGGTACGTGATTTAAAGCCATTGCAGTAGACGAATTGCGATCTATGTGATATATACGCCTCAATCCATCTCAATAATGTTCCATGTATTCCAAGGTTATTTAGTTTGTGAATGAGTGTAGGGTGATGGACCCGATCAAACGCCTTACTGTAGTCCGTGTATATAACGTCAACTTGTTCTCTTTCATCCATGTTTGAACTCAAAAATTCTTTAAAAGGCACTAGATTACTTACAACAGATTTGTTGGAACAAAATCCATGTTGTTCAGCTATGATAACACTTTCTAATGGATCCTTTAGTTGTTGCACTACCAAAGCTTCAAAAATTTTGGCGAAGGTAGATAACAAGGATATAGGCCTGTAGTTGGTTGCATCATTTATATCACCTGATTTAAATATTGGAGTAATATAAGAAACCTTCTAAATATCAGGGAAAATTCCAGTTGTTAATGATTGATTGTACAGAATGTGTAAAGGTTCAGTAAGATACCATGCACAAGTACGAATAAATGTAGGAGGTATTTGATCAGGTCCATACCCTTTATTAATGTCAAGAGATGCCAAATACTGAAATATACACTGAGTGCTCAACACTACAGAGTTTAAGTTTAATGAATTTGAGTCGTATATGTCACCGGTTGTACATTTATTAGCATTGTAAGAAGTGGTTATGAAAGCAGATTCAAAGTGTTCTGCTAGTAAATTACAAATTTCTTGGCCATTGCAAGCCTCTTGATCTTTATACCGAATTATATTAGGTATTACATTTGATTTCTTCAACGATTTAGAGTAATTCCCAAAATGATTTAGGATTTGTTTTTATATTGTTTTGTATATGTAAAATGTAATTACCAAAATCCTGTTTCATTTTCGCTTTGACTCTATCTCGTATATTTGCAAACAATTTATAATCTGATATTCTTCCATAAGTTTTCCACCGTCTATGTATTTTATGTTTTTCTTTTATTAATTTAATTAATGGCCTTGTAAACCATTTAGGGTATGTATTTTTGTTAATGAATTTTCTTGGCACATGGTCCTTAATTAAAGAATACAAAACACTATAGAATGTGTCAGCATTTTCATTAACATTAGGTTTAATAATAATAATAATAATAAAGTATATTTTGCATAAATATATACATATTTGTACAAAAGTTGGTTGGTATACAGTAACAAAAATAATTACATTTGATTTTTTACATGTTCATTATGAATTTCCATTTTGCATCGAAAAAAGAGAGAAAAAATAATAAATAGTTTTTATATTAATTATTACTTCCATTTGAAAGTAAACCCATATATAAGACAAAATTAAACAAATAAATAAATATTTCAGTTAAATACATACATTATACATTGCATAATGCATATTATCTATATTTACAGCATGATTATGAGATATGTTAACAAATGAATTACAAATGTTGCATTTTTTACATATTTATATATATTAATATTCGTTTTGCGTAGAAGAAAAAGAGAAATAAGTATTTTAGTTGTACATATACATAATATACATTGCATGAAATAGAAAACATTTATATTTACAGCATAAGTATGCTATAAATATTATCCTAAGTACCCAAAAGAAAACAAGAAAAATTTAAGTTATATTCTATTACATTTCGTCTACAAACTTTCGCTCCTTTAATGCCAGCGCAGCGTAGTGATACATATCAGTCAGTTTTTTGGTATTGTTAAGCGTAAATAGGGATTTAAGTAGCGTAGGTCTATCTTGAAAAAAATTGACATGTTCGGTTAAATATGTCATTCTTAACGCTTTGTGAAGTGGGCATTCAAAAAAGAAGTGAAAAACATCATTTGGGTTGTCCAAATTACAAAAAGAGCATACATTATCTCTATCGAATGTGAATTTTGTATTCTTGAAATAAATTCTAAAGTTAATTGAATTTGAGACCCTGAACTGGCTAATTAATCTTAAAATATTTATATTAACTTTATATTTCAAGTAGGGCTCTGTACCCCAACTTGTTTTTATAATTTTATAAATAGGGTGATTCGATGAGTTTTCCATTTTTCTTAAATCAATTTCCATAAGTTTACGTTCAGCCGAGTTAATTATATTATCCAAATTACGTTTAACATGAGAGCTATTTTGTGATTCCCATAAATTTTGATAATTTAAATCTACAAGAAGGTCCTTAAGATGACAAACCCAGTTTAATTTATTACTATTATCTTTCTGATTTGATAAAACGGATAAGCGATCATAACACATCCTTGGTAGTTTGTTATTTTGCATATCGAGAAGTTTAATCCACCATTTCAACATTGTTTTATATATCATGATAGTTAGAGGATATCTTCCAGTTTCAAACCTTACTACCCAGTTTGTAGTATTTAAGGGCCAGTTATACAGGGTTTTAAAAAATGAGGTCTGAATCATTTCCAATTCCTGCATGTATCGATATGACCAAGTTTCAGCAGCATAAAGTAACGTACTTAAGACCGTTGAGTCAAAAAGTGTACATTTATTATCCCATGAATCACATCTACTATTAGTTAAGGTTTGTCTCAAAAAATTTAGAGCTTTACAAGCTTTTTGTTTGGCAAAATTAAGGTGCTCTTTAAAGACTCCATTACACGTAAAATTTATACCCAAATACTGAAATTTATGTACTATTTCAATTTTCTCATTATTGTAAGTAAAGTTTAAAGTTTTGAAATTTTTAAATCTCCCACTTAGATTAAAAACCATGATTTTAGATTTCTCGGTATTTAATGAAAGGTCATTTACGGAACAGTATTCTTCTAAAGTTTTTAATTTTCTTTGCATATTTTATCTACCTTGGAGTAAGCTTAGTGCTATGTCGTCCGCATAAAGCAGGGCTAATACATCTGATTCTGAGTTTATGCTAATGCCGAAGTGAATACTGTTTTTGAAGTGTAATTCAAAGTCACTTATATAAAGTATAAATAACAGGGGACTTAAGGAGTCACCCTGTAAGACTCCGGAATTAATTTTAATATTGTCAGTCTTCTCATTATTACGACGCACCCTAACTGACGAGGAGTCATATAAAGACATAAGAGTATTTATAATAAATGGGCTCAAACCTAAGTGATATAGTTTTGACCATAGTTTCCTGTGATTAATTAAATCGAATGCCTTTTTGAAGTCTAAAAAGGCCACAAACAGTTTACTTCCCGGTTTTCTAGTTTCAATTGTTATGAGAGCATTTAAAATGAATATTTGATCAGTACAACCTTTATTTTTGCGAAAACCTGCTTGGGAATCCGGCAAAATATTATTCCTTTCCGCCCATTCTAAAATTCTGTTTGCAAGGATTGCGGTGAAGATTTTAACTATATTATTTATTAGGGAAATTCCGCGGTAATTATTAGGGTTACTAACATCCCCTTTTTTATATAACATAAATAACAATATTTTGCCCCACTCCTCCGGAACTTGTGTAGCTTTTAATATTTTATTATATAAATTAACTAAAAAGAGTTTCCACGGCATCGGCAAGTTTTTCAAAAAGTCATTCGATATCTGATCTTGACCTGGGGCTTTTTTAATTTTCACTTTTCTTAGCACTACATGCAATTCTTCAAGGGTTACAAAGCTATCTAAAAAAGGATGTACTACGCCATGAAAATGTTTATTTTCTTGTAAGTTTTGTGAATATAAGTTTTTTTAAAAAATTTCCCAAAGATCAATATGAATATTATTTGCAAGAGGTAATAGTTTATATCTAAATGGTTTTATCGCTTCCCAAAACTTACTTCTACTGGCGTTTGATAGTTTGTATCTTAAATCATTAATGTAGTTCTTCTTAGATTTAGTAATGTACTTTCTATAAGCTCTTTTACTCTCTATGTATTGTTCTCTAGATTCGCTACTGAATCCGCAAAATCTAAAATATCTGTAACACTTTTTCATTTTTGCCTTTAATATTTTGCATTCGGAATTATACCATTTATGTTTGTAATTAGTTGAATAGTTCTTTGTAACTGTAAACATTTTAGCTGCTTTAGCTGCTTCATAAACTGAATTGATAAAAAAATCATACAGATTATCTATTGACTCATTTTCTAAGTCCGGTGCTTGGACAGCAATTTCTAATAAAGTGTCACAGAAAATATTTTTAGATTTATCGTTCCATTTCAATTTATGAATTTTATCATTTTCTGGGTGTGCGATAGTATTATTTGCAAGCAATAGATTAAAAGGATTTAGAGATGATTCAGACATTTTAATTATGCAGGGAAAGTGATCTGACATCGTCTCTGACTATGAGATCAAGAAAAAGGGTAATAGAAAGGGTATTAATCCATACATAGTCAACAACGCTTTGCCCACCAAAGGATGTACATGTTATCTTACCCGTTTTGTCACTAAGACTTCTACCGTTTACTAACATAAAACCATGAGCTTCCATGAAATTTATAAGTGAAATCCCTCTTTTGTCAGTTTTATCATCTTCGGACCTTCTTGTAGGAAGTAAATTAGGATTTTGAATGACATCATCTTCATCAAGTTGATTCAATACGCCGCATCTGGCATTATAGTCGCCTCCGATAATGATATTTTCCTGAAAATTATTTGATAGATTATTTATGAAGTCTTCAAAGTTTTCTATATCATATTGACAATCAGATGGTTTAAAATATACTGAACCAATTACATATTTAGTATTATAAAAGGTACATTCAAAAAATAGCATAGATTCTGTTTCATATAAAATAGTGAAACTTAAACTTTTCTTAATAAGTACAATTATTCCTCCACTTGCTCTTCCTACTTTAAAGGTTATTTTTGCTAAGATAAAATGACTATGATAATTATTGAAATAGCTAGGTATATTTATTATAGGTTTATCGATCCACGTTTCGCTGAGGCACAAAATATCCTGTTTTAAAAATAAATGTAAATTTTCATCGCTTAAATTATATAAATTATAGAAGCCAAAGATATTATAGAATAAAATATTGATGGTATGTGCTTCAGGAGATATGGATATTGTATAGTTAACAGGTGAGGTACTTATCTTTAAGTTTTTGTGTTCTGGAGGGGTTTCTGGCCTAAAAAAGGACCAGGAGCAGCAGATGAAGTTTTGTTGATGCCTGGGGTTGGGGTATCATCTGTTTTGGACGCCTCATTGGATTCACTTGCTGCCCTATGGTTGACATTTTCTTCTTGCATAATTTTCGAGGTAGGCTTCAATGATTTATTTATGTGTCCCAAGTTTGTAGGTGAATCATCAGAAAGCTGTCTTCCCCTTTTGTTGTTGCGGGAGATTGCGTTCTTCCTGCGGTTTTCCCGTTCTTTGCTTGTGAGGTCGTTATGTATGAAAATATTAGTGCCCTTTAGATTTGATCTTTTTTGCATGATCAATCCCTTTGTTTTAAGTGAGACGAAGGACATTAAAACTGGTCTAGGTTTTCTTGTCGCCTGCCCAACTCGGAAACATACTTCGACATCTTTAGAACTGATTAAAGTTTTTAAATGTGTGTTTATAGTTGCAATAATATTGTTTTCTAGTTCTTGTTGGTCAGATTCTTGTTCCTGGACACCACATATAATTATATTTTTCTTCTTAGTAAGTTTTTCCAGTTGTTGTATAGCTTTGTCTTTTTCTTCTAGCTTTTGCTCCAGTTTTTTAATATTTTCTGTGTTTGATTGTACTACTAATGTAAGTGTATTTAATAGCTCATTTGTCTGTGCAACTTTACTATTGATCTCGTCCAAAGTGTTCATTTTAAGTAATAATCTATCAAGTTTTCCGTTTTGATCAGCCATCACGTGGTGATATAAGGTTATGTTAAAATAATCACTAAACCAAAATATATTTCTGGGTAAAAAATAACCCTCACACCTTATATTTACTGGTAAAAGGTTTTATGCACTATTTCGACAAAATAAGAGTCGTGAATAATTATTAATACTTCGAGCAAAAAAAATTACGTCTTCTCTGTTTCAGCACTGTTGCCAACCATCTCATTAACATTAGGTTTGTTAAGCCTATTTTTCCAATTAATACACGATAATTTATAGATGAGATCAGTGTAATTTGTTTTATTGAAATTAAAAATGTTATGTGTATTAGTAGGAAGATGTTTTACAGGTTTAATATCGATAACTATATCCATTGGAGGATGATGTGGATCAATATTACTTATGGGAGAATGATTAAGAGTTGTTTTACAGTGGTTATTTCTATTCAAAATACCATTATATTGTTGTAAGTTACAAACATTCATGGTATTAATAAGGTCCGTATTAGTGTCATTTTTAATTTGGGCATTAGGTTCGAAATGATTAAAGGTTGCAGTCCAATTAATTAAGGGTAGGTTGAAATCACCAATCACTAATAACTCATGCTTGTTATTTTTTAAACTAATATTCATTAAATTGTGAAAAAAGTCTGTGTATATGTCTGGACCGGACGATGGGGAAATGTACACACAACACACATGTATTTTTATATTGGGACCGGAGATGGTGACCCATATGTCTTCTGCAGAGGAACTCCAGGACAGTTGTAGTTTGGAATGAATTTTGTTATTAGTGAGAATGAGCACACCACCACCTTGCAGCATATTAGGATCATTTCTGTCACGCCTATGTACAGTGTAGTTAGAATTGCAGAACTCAGAATTAAATACACTAGGGTTTAGCCACGTTTCCGTTAAAAACACCAAGTCATAGTCACTTGCAGCTAGTTCATTGTAGATGTTTATTAGTTTTGATTTCATTCCTTTTACATTTTGATAGTACACTTTTAAGTCCATAATTAAAAATGATATCTATTTATTTTCCAATTAAACCATAATTAGTGTTACGTTTATTTAATTTTTTTTATCATCATTCTCGTTGTTTATAAATAAAATAGGTGAAGTTTCGTGTTTACGCGCATATATTTTGCATGATTTTACCCAGACGAATTTGTATTTATTGTCTTTAGCCGCGTCTTTCACTTTACGGAGTAAAATTTTATAATAAGGACTTAGATGTTCATTGACGTAAATTAGTTTATCCTCAGAATAGCCTAATTGTCTAGCATTTAAATTCTTTATATTACGCGCACTTGACACAAAGTTTTCTTCTATCACAAAAACTATATTTAAGATGAACTTTTGTTTTTCAAAAACATTAAATAATTGTACTACATAAGTTAAATGTTGTGGCGGTCTTAACCTCGAAACCATTAGAAAATGAGAAAAATGATTGTTTATTTTTTATAGTCAATTTACTGACACAAAATTTTGTTCAATTACTATCTTTTCAGTTTTTCTTCGATTTTTCGTTTTTCTCGGAAAGAGTTGAAGATTAGATCTATGTTGAATTGTTGATTTACTTATTTTGGCCAGTACTATATCTATACCCTGAAAAAAAAAATTACCCTTTTTTAATATCCTGTATACAATCACAAAAAGACGATAATTTTCACCTGACATGCATCGCCATTACAATGTTCTCTACCACATCAGGGCCGGCGGAAGTGACGAGCAAACCAGGTGACAGCCCAGAGCGCCAGTGACAAAGGGCGTCGCGGTTCGCGGCGTACCTTGACAATGATTTTGATTTTTGATCATATCAGAATATAAGAAATAATCATATACATGCTACAACCTACGGTGCGTGATGACATTTATCAAATTTCACTGAATCCGGCCCGAGAGCAACCTACTATACGTCCAGTAAGAGTAGGACCATGTAAAAAATATTATCAGAAAAATTATTGCTTACTTTCCTAAACATTGACAATTTTGTGAACAATATGGTGTCCCAACCGTCGCAATAAATTTTTTTTTTCGCCGATTGGTATTAAAAGTATGATTTTATTTACATTTGCTAGGGTATAAAGTTCCACTTTTACTGCCGCGTGCAGAGAAAGTATGATTTTATTGTCTAATGATTAGCAATAAAATCATTGAAATTTGTACATTTTTCTTGTATGCAAAATGATGACGACATAACATTTAAAATGAATATTTTGAATAATCGGCGAAGAAATTATGTGTTCAACACGGCAAAAATGAAAATTCACTATCATCATAATTAAAAAACTCGGCTTCGTCTTGTCTATGTAACACCGCCGCGGCAGTGGCTGCTACTTTTTTGCTTCGTTCAACAAAAACCTATTGTTCATATACTTTAATATTTATGTATTAGGAAAAGTGTCATATTTATTTTTTGAATGTATTTCAATGAAGTAGAAAGTTACTTTCTGCCCAGTTCAATATTTTTTTTGCGCTGTCCCTGTACCACATAATTTTGTAACTAACGTTACAAGTTACATGTCATTGTTTAATGCGGGCCTATGTGCATATGTATCAAGGTTTTATCTAATTTAGTAAATATAGGAGTAAACCCCTCCGATTATATTCATTATTTTATAAAAAAATAAATGAATGCAACAATAGTTAATTACAATGACTAATGACAAATGACTAATCAGTACTTTTAAAAAGGCACAATATGCAAAATTAGATGATTCAATGTACCAATTCAAGCTCAAATGACAATTATGTATCAAGAACATTTCTATCCTTAAGACATCATCCATCTTCAGGGATTTACTCCATTTGTCTGCGGGAGAGTTTACATCGGCCAGATTATTAGAACTATTTTTACAAGTTTGAATGAACACCAGCGGTTAATCAGTTTGAAGTAGCCTGGAAAATCGTCAGTTGCAGAGCATGCCCTGGAGGAATTACACTATATAAAATTCGGAGAAACCAGAATTATTGCATGATCTACACGCCTCAATAACAGATTAATTAGAAAAGCCATAGAGATTTCTAAAGCCAAAAATAATAATCTCAATCATTGTGCCGGTACTGAATTTAGTCGCGCATGGCTTCCTATATTAAATGTGTTATAATATGTTGCCTTGGGTACTTGTTGCTATTGTTTTGCTATTTATTTGTTTTTTCATGAAGAAGATAGCATCATCATTACCGAAATCTGTGTACAAAGCAGACTGGCACACCCAGCAATGGGTAATATGGCGTGATGATATATTTATTTATTTTATTTAAAATAGCAGTGTATGCTGTCGAAACGTTGGGTTTATTAAAATAAACAAAAACTACATGGTTGTAGTATTGTATTATGAGTTCGGATTTTTTTTAAATAATTCATATCATTTAGATTTTGTCAAAATGAAAATAATCTTTACCGTTTCTTTATTTAATTTATATACAGGTATTTAAAAAACAGTAAAAAATTACCTACTCAAGTACCAGATCTTGAATAGGAAATAATTATGAATTAATTTATTCCCTATTCAAAGTCTGTTACGTGATTAGATAATTCATTATTTTTAATAAAAATATCATGTCGGCAGTGGCGCACTAAAGAATATTTAAATGAAAAAGAAGAAATAACCTTCTGAATTTTGAAAAAATCTTTATGATTGAGAATCAGCACATCGATATGTATATACCCTCAAATTTTTACCCTTTTTTAACTCCCTGTATAGCAAAATATGAACAAAAAACTTAATTGTTCTATATGGAAGTACATTATAGTGTACAGTGGTTAATAACTATTCTCGAAAAGGAAAATCTTGATATGGTAAAAATGAATAGGCAGAAGATGCACATTATCAACCTGAAAAAAGCCTTATAAAATGAAATATTACTTTAAGAAATTATTAGGTGTTATTTATTTTTTAAAAAAGAAGAAAAAAATACTAGTATTAAATAACGTATATATTAATGATGTTTACAATTACGTATTACTAAGTCAATCAATATTCCTTTTACGGAATATAAAATTATTTTAAATAATTGTTGTAGATTTTCGTACCATACGTTGGAACTTCTGAGAAAGAAGAAAGACCAGGTTATGTCTAATAATTTTATATTCCGTAAAAGGAATACAAGTTGATCTAAAAATAATTGTAAATTTATTAATATATGCGTTTCTTAATACTAGTATTTTTTTCTTCTTTTTTAAAAATAAATAACACTCCATAATTTCTAAAAGTTATATTTCATTTTATAAGGTTTTTTTCCTGGTTGATGATGTGCGTCTTCTGCCTATCATTTTTACTATAGCAATTAGATACTAATTTTACTGTGGACCTGGAAAAATAATGAATTCAATTGCATTTATTTAAATTGAACCGCAATTCACTTTTAAAATTGTGCTTAAATACTAATTTACTTTATAATTGTTTTTCTCATTTTAAAATCTGCTATAGAAAAAAAAAGTTTATACACAATCAATCGCTATGAATTTCTCGTGAGTTAAGTAACACTTTCCGCTCGTCAATAAAATATAATTTGATCGTCTTGTATATAAAATAACTATTAACGGTAGTAAATACATACGATAAACTGTTATTGAGATTAGACGTGCAAATGTGCAGTTATCGTCATATTCAAAATAAAATGGGTTTTAGTACATGCAACACAACCTCAATTAGTAAAGTTATACTGAAGGATGATACTGTCATAAATAAATTACTGGAGAAAAATCTACGCGACGATATTGATAACTTAGAGTAGAGCAATACTCCAAAAGAAATAATGTACGTATATTTACGGTGACGGAAGAGAAGGGTGAAAAAATAGAAAACAAGGTATGGGCCATCTTTGAAGACTCTCTAAAAGTGCATGTTGATAAAAACCAAATTGATCGTGGTCATCATGTTGATCGTAATGACACAAATAATTAAAAGCCGCAACCTATAATTGTCAAATTCATGTGTTATAAAACTCGTTAGTCAGTGATAAAATGTCGAAAAGAGCTAAAAGGCTCAAAGATCTTCATCGAGAAGGACCCTATTAAGGAAAGACTTAAACGAAGGACCGGAATCGAAATATATTTTTGGTTCGGGTTCAGTTCAGGTTCAGGAAATAAATGTCGAATCAGGTTCAGTTTCGAATCAAGAAATTTAAAATTATAACGGTTCATTGGTTTTGCGTTCGTGTTCAAATTTCGGTTCAGATCAATAAATTATTACAAACATAAATAAAATAAATAAATAAATATTTCATCACGGCATATTACCCATTGCTGGGTGTGCCAATCTGTTTCATACACAGATGTCGGTAATGATGGAATATTTGTACCGTGCGGGCGCTTACCAGGCGTCACCTCACGGGCACTCATTGCTGGCGTGGAGAGTGCGCCACAGGGGTCAATTTTGTGCCATTAAAATGCGATGTAATTTTTGGCGTCGGTCGGGATCGAACCCGGGTCCCCTAGATTCGCGACCAGACACTCAGGCACACGGCCACGAGACATAAGAAGATGATTATATTTATTAATTTTAAAATCACGTTAAAAATATATTTTTAATTGTATATTTAATTGACCTCTGAACCGAATCTGAATTTAAAACGATATAAATTCGGTTCAGGTTCACTGACCTTGGCAAATAAAGGTTCGATTCGGGTCCAGATTCATCAAAAATTCAGGTTAATTCGGGTTTTCGATTCAGGTTCGGGTTCAGTTTCGGGTTCAGTTTCTAATTCTGATTTTTCTGCGTCATCTAAATGTAACGCTTGTTCACTTGAAATTGTTTTGTTCAAATTTAATTTACTTAAACACTGTAATAATTCTGGCCAAATCTTTTCACCTGCCGAAAGGGTTAAAAAAATTGTAGGTTTGCCTAACTGCCTGATCATTGCCATTAGGTCACGTTTCTTTGATTCCCAATAAGAAGGCGAAGATCTAATTTGTTTTAAAATTTTATGACCCTGATCTAATTTTATCATATTGTCTAAATACGCCATATCTAAAACATTTTTCACTTGCACATTTGCTGTTCGCTTTGTTTTCCTCAAGAATTTTTTTAAACTAGCTATGCATGATTTTTCTAATTTCTTTTTAGCTATAAAAAGAACCCTAATAGGTATACAAGACCTTCGATCCCAACGCCTAATCTCTGATTTTGCCCGATCACTATAAGAAATAAAAGAAGGAATATCCATTTTATAACCACCAAATATCTTAGGAAAACATAATTAGTCTATATCTTCCACAGCATGCCAAGGTACAAAAAAATTTCCTTGTCCTGGAGCAATAATTTTAACATTGTTGACTATCTCTTCATTTCTATCAACTAACATAACTTCTTCATCTGATTCTACCTCTAATTCAAAATGTGAATCAAACTCTACATCATGCAAAATACTTAAATTATTTTGGCTATTACTTATTGCTATGTTATCATTAATATCAGAATTATCTACAATGAAATTAACTTTTTCATTATAATTATTCTGAAACTGATGTAAATATTTATCATCAATATGGATATCGTGTTTCTTGTAAAGTGGTGTTTCAATGAGATGGTTTAGAGCTTCGCAGACAACAGCAGGGCGAATCGTTTAAACATATAATTGCTCTTGTGATCAAAATGTCTTTTTAACTTTAGCTATAATGTCGCCATCTGATCGAAATTTCTCGGCAATACCTTTAACACATCATTTATTTCAATTGGTATATTTACTACACTACCTTTTAAACCAAGTTGTGGATTTACTGCAAAAGATTTTAAAGGTCTAATTTGCATGAAATTGATATAAGGTGCAACCATTTTCTCTTCAAGTGGAGATAGAATTTGCAGACAATTCGGAATATCAACAAATTTAAATCCATTACTAGTTGATAAATTAGGTATTTTACCTTTATTTATATGTGAGTTGCAAGTTTTACAAATAAATTTTGAATTATAATTGTAAATTTTTGAAAAAATGTCTTCAGAAACAGTCTTTTTAATTTTATCTACATCAAAGTTAATTACAGAGTGGCTGAAAAATAGACCCTCACAAGAACAACACATACATTCAGGCATACATGCTCGATCTTTAAAAAATTGCAAAAAATACTTATCTTTTAGTACATTACTTCTCTGATAATTTCGGACAATATTCTCTCTAAGTCGGAGTTGATCATTATATCGTTTATTTGTTTTTTGTTGCTTATCATTTAATCGCTCTTTGGTTTTAAATAATTCTTGTGATCTTAGTTTGTATAAACGTTCTCTGGTTCTCACATTTTCTCTCTCTTTATATTCATCATCTTCTCTTAATTTTTTTATTCTTTCCTTTGTCTTAACATTTTTCACCTCTTTATTTCATCATTTTCTCTTAATTTTTTGATTCTTTCCTTTGTCTTAACATTTTCCTCCGCTTTATATTCATCATCTTCTCTTAATTTTTTTATTCTTTCCTTTGTCTTAACATTTTCCTCCTCTTTATATGCATCATTTTCTCTTAATTTTTTTATTCTTTCCTTTGTCTTAACATTTTCCTCCTCTTTATATTCATCATTTTCTCTTAATTTTTTGATTCTTTCCTTTGTCTTAACATTTTCCTCCACTTTATATTCATCATCTTCTCTTAATTTTCTTTTTCTTTCCTTTGTCTTAACATTTTCCTCCTCTTTATATTCATCATCTTCTCTTAATTTTTTTATTCTTTCCTTCGACTTAACATTTTCCTCCTCTTTATATTCATCATCTTCTCTTAATTTTTTTATTTTTTCCTTTGTCTTAACATTTTCCACCTCTTTATATTCATCATTTTCTCTTAATTTTTTGATTCTTTCTTTTGTCTTAACATTTTCCTCCTCTTTATATTCATCATCTCTTAATTTTTGTTTTCTTTCCTTTGTCTTAACATTTTCCTCCTCTTTATATTCATCATCTTCTCTTAATTTTTTTATTCTTTCATTTGTTTTAACATTTTCCTCCTCTTTATATTCATCATCTTCTCTTAATTTTTTGATTCTTTCCTTTGTCTTAACATTTTCCTCCTCTTTATATTCATCATCTTCTCTTAATTTTTCTTTTTCTTTCCTTTGTCTTAACATTTTCCTTCTCTTTATATTCATCATCTTCTCTTAATTTTTTTATTCTTTCCTTCGACTTAACATTTTCCTCCTCTTTATATTCATCATCTTCCCTTAATTTTTTTTATTCTTTCCTTTGTCTTAACATTTTCATCGTTTTTATATTCATAATCTTGTTGTTTTTCTGCAATATATTTCTTCACTCTATCTTTCTTTTGCCTGTATGATTGTTTCTTTCCCATCCTTTTATTATTCAACAAATAATTCTATTACCAAGAGAGGTGCACAACACAACAGGATTTTGAAAGTTATATGAGCGCGGCGAACAGAGACGGCTCGTAGTTTTGTGGGGCCCCTAATAATAAAAATTGACAGGCTTGGGCCGAGCCCCAGAAATATTTTGATATAGAACAAAATATAATTCATTTATTACTATCATTATTTAATTAACATTAATCCAACCCGATTCTTTTTAAAGAGAGTTTTGATTACAACAAAGAAATACTTGATTACAACAATAAAAATCTGATGTGGCCAGCACATAACCTCTCGCCGTATATTTTACCTGGCTGTATGCATAAAGCAAAGAATATTTTTATAAATACAAATAATATATTCATATAAATCTATGACGTATAAACTTCTTTATTATTCAATAATAGCATGTCTCAACATGAAGATATTTTACCATAAATTATGTTACAATAAATTACAAAGTAGATTTTACCATATATAAATATTAGGCTGGTAACAGCAATTTTCAATTCGAACAACGTTGTTTACTTTCTCTTCATATTCTTCTAGTAAAAACATTAATTTTGGGCGGTCTAAAATGTATATATGGAATAGATGCACAATCTATTCTTACATATCTTCTTTTACATTTTATTTTTTCATACATGTTATATCTAAATAACACTAATTCCCTTTAATAAAGTGACGGATAGATTGCACTCCGATTATTCTTATATCGATGTGTAATTTTGTCAATATCTACAACTTACTTGAGAAGAATTTGATAGCTTTTTCGCAATTCAAAGTTACTCTAGTCTATAGTACTGGTGTACATTGTCCCATAATGTTTGAAACAAATTTAAGTCCTTCAACCTAGACTTGTCATCTCCATAATAGTCACAGATCAAGCATTAAGGGATTCTCCAAGTACATTTTTCTTTCATTACTCATTATTTCTGACACTGACATTTATCTGTCAGTTACAAATAATTTAAATTATCAACTATTTTTCATGGCATTCTTTCGGCTGTCAAATTTATTACAACAGATTATTTTATATATTATACTTCTTTTATCTCTAAATCTATGGAATATATAATAAAATATTTAAATGTATCAGATAGAGAATTTAATTTTCTTTAATATTACCACGAAAAATTTTCAAAAAATAATATTTAGAAGATTTTTTTTCAAGAATTTTCTACTTCCGGTTGTCCAATTATTACCAAAACCTTTTCAGATCTTCCCATGAATGTCCGATTGGGAAATACGTTGTTAAACAAATTTTAAGTCTTATAGTTTTTGAGTAACCGTCCTTCCAACATCCCACACACACAAACACACACACATCCACACACACACACACACACACACACACACACACACACAGACATCATCGTAAAAATGTTAAAATCGGATTGTAGGGACCTTAAAACATGCTTATTCAATAAAATCTGGATATGCGATTTTTAGCATGAATGCAATACCTCTCTTAGCGAGAGGTAAAAATGACTAATTTCACAAATATATATAAATATATTATTTGTAATTGTATGTTTTTACTTTAACTCGGCCATATGACCTATGGTTTTTGTTAAAAATATTCTTTATTACAACAAAAAATTGCTTGATTTCAATACAGAAAATATTATGATAATAATGAAAATGACTAATTTCACAAAAAAAAATCTGTTGTGGCCAGCACAATACCTCTCGCCACTTCCTTTTTTTGGTTACATAAGTATAGGGCGCGAACGGTAATGTTACATTTTTGGGCTTGACAAGCAAATGTGTGGGCCCGTTTCAGAATGATAATTAGTAATTATGTACATAGATGTCAAATGTTAGAATTTTTCATTAAAAATTTCAAGATTTTCTAAATTTACGTAGTTAATTTATCACCAGGAGTTTAAAGTTTACTTGTATGCCTTAGATATTTAACATTTAATTCTGCTCCACATGGAATTGGAAAATCACTAAATTTAGAATGAGAAATTATGATATTTGACATCTATATACATAATTACTAGCTATCATTCTGACATGGGCCCCCATATCTGCTTGTCAAGGCCAACAAAATCATATGACTGCTCGCTCCCTATTGTATTTAACATTTCTTGTATACCTACACTCTACACCAAAAATTCTACTTACGCATATATCTATTCCATATATATTTAGATTGTTTAATTTTAAATTCATTTTTGATGAAGAAATTTTGTCCTCTTCTAATTTTTCGAAATGTTTCCAATTCTATTAATACATTAAGAAATAATATAATGTATGTACTTCCCAGAAAAAGTCTTCAGTAATGTCTTCGGATTTCTGACACTGACATTATCTGTCAGTTACAAACAAATTATATTTTCAACTATTTTCCATGGCCATTCTTTCGGCTGTAAAATTTATTATAACAGATTATTTTACATACTATATTTCTTCTATCTCTAAATCTATAGAATATATTGTAAAATATTTAAATGTATCAGAAAGAGAATTTATTTTTCTTTAATATTATCAAGAAAAAATTTCAAAAAATATTATTTAAAAGATTTTTTTTCAAGAATCTTCTACTTCCGGTTGTCCAATTGTTACCAAAACCTTTTCAGATCTTCCCATGAATGTCCGATTGGGAAATACGTAGTTAAAAAAATTTAAAGTCTTATAGTTTTTGAGTAACCGTCCTTCCAACATCCCACACACACACACACATACACACACACATCCACACACACACACACACACACACACACACACAGACATCATCGTAAAAATGATAAAATCGGATTGTAGGGACCTTAAAACGTGCTTATTCAATAAAATCTGGATATGCGATTTTTAGCATGAATGCAATACCTCTCTTAGCGAGAGGTAAAAATTAATAAATAATTGTTATTGTAGGTTTTTAACTTGAACATAATGTACTATGGTTTTTTTTTATTCAATTTTTTTTTGAATACCTACATTGTACAACGAATACTAAAGTTGATTGCGGGGCCCTCGAAATATTTTTGGTACTTATTCTAAATGAATTATTATTGTTAATTGTTAACTCTAATGCAACTAAGACAGAGAAATTCAATTGACAAGTATTGCTAAGCCATATGACATCTATAGTGGCAGCACACACTTTAGAATTCTATCAAAAGATAGTCATTTTTTTCGCTTTTCGCTGCGAAGCGAAAATTTGGTAGCATGCCGTCAAAATATTCGCTTGCAAGCGTTCGAGTTCAGGCGACAGGATTTAGCTAGCGTTTCGATTCGAATGACTGTTTTCTCTGTTTAACGTCTAATGTATACACTTCGATCTTATAATATTATTTTATAAGATCAAAGTGTTTCGTTGTGAATAACTGTTTTTCCTTCAATATAATTAATTAATTGTGATCAAGATATATTAACGCATATATTTCGTTTCATACCTTAATTATTAATTGCCATATTGACAAAATTGTAAAAGAGAACAATAATTAAAGTATTTTTGAAATAATTTGTTATTGTTTCTCTTTATAAAAAGACGTAAGTATAATTTATAAAAATCTAATTCACTTTATTAAAGTAAATACATTATTTTTTGGACACATTTATCCGTACAGCTAAATTCTATGGGACAAGGGCAAAAATCATTGGAAGAATGGAAGAAGGTCCTTAGAATTTGTAATTTTAATCATAATTTATTAACATTGTTATTACTTGTAGACTTTAAGTGACTGGAAGTCAAAAACTAAAGCGAAAGCTAGTAAAATAAGACGTCATAATTCTGCAACGGGGGGCATACCTACATCCGATATAAAATTATCTAAATTTGAGGAAAAACTTTTAAATTTTATGGGCAGAACTGCTGTAGAGGGAAATAAAAATGTACCTGAAGTGGGAATCGGTACTTCAAATTCAAGTACATTTTCTTCGGTTGTAAACATTTCTTTTAATCAAGAACCAGAACCTTATGAAATCCAATCCGGCCTTCTATCAGATTCTATTCCAAATTTTAGTAATACGGTTAATGAAATAGAGAAAACATCATAATTAATAACAAGAGGAATGCGGAAGGATGCACTTCTTCCCTTACTCCAGCATCTCGAACTTGAACAATAAATTTACAAGACTTTTTGGTGTATTAGAAAAACGACTTTAGATAATGCATAGATAATGTTAATTACGTTAATATGTTTCTTGTTCTTAGTTTACCTTAATTCTCGTAATATTTATTTATTTATAACTTAGATGTAAGAGCGTTAGTTTTTAATATTTGGTACTTTCTTATTATTGTTTGTGTAATAAAAATTATACTTAAAATATTTGAGATTTGTTTATTTTTCAAGTGCAACATATTAACGAAAATATCTTTCAATTAAATCATTTCTTGAGTTCAGCCACGTATAAGTGGTAAAACAACGTGATCGTGATCAAGTTGTTCAAACACAGGATCTTCGTCTAAGTTTAAACGTCCATTAATACATAAATTGTGCAAAACAGCACAAGCAATAATGATGAAACCCGTCTTTTCAGGATCGTAGCGAAGAACTCTTTCACCAAGTAAACAACGAAATCTTGTTTTTAATACTTCGTTGCATCTTTCGATGCAGTTTCGCGCAGAAGAGTGTCTCTTGTTGTACCGATCTTCAGGAGTTCCATCAACTACGTCATTTACAACCGGAATCATGAGCCATGGTTCCTGAGGGTAACCCGAATCCCCTAGTAACCATGAATTACGATCACCTTGCAAGTGACAATTTTCAAGTTCTTGCCGAACACTTTAGTGTCTCCAGATAATTGCATCATGCGTCGCACCTGCATACCGTGCATATCTGCAGTAATAAGATTTATTTTAATTTCAAGAACCTTATAGTATCATAAAAAAATAATCATTTACTATTTGAACATTTTTGGAATGATATCCTTTTCTATTAATATAATTATGCTCTTCTTCGGCTGGTGCTATAATAGCAACATGCGTACAATCAATCGCTCCAATTACACCGGGAAAACGTGTGTGTTGCATGAAAGTACGTTTAATACTTTGTTTTTCTTCTACTGATCTTGGGAATTTTATGAAACGTCCTGCCAAATGCTTTGCAATTAAAAAACTTATATCTTCTACATAATTACTAAAGGAACGTTGCGAAACAGATAACATAAAATTTTGTCGAACTTGTCTTTGATAACCAGCCGTAGCAAAAAAAAAATTAATGCGGTAAATATTTTAACAACGGGGCGTACAGCATTTAAATGATTTGATGATGACATGTGGTACGCCAATTCTAGAATTAAACACCGCACCATTTCTTTATTTAACCTGAAGGTACTAATAAAAAGAGTTTCATTCAATGAAAATGGGTCGCTGGAATCCCTTAAATTTCTTCTTTCGATATTTTGTTCACGAATTTGCTCTCGTCTATCATTCTCCATTTGTTCAAAAGCGGCAAAAAATTGTACAGGTAACATTTTTTTTAGAAAATAATTCACGAAATCAACTACAATGTCAAATATTTTGACACAATTCAATTCATAGCCAATTTATATTTTTATTTAAATAAATATTTCAAGTTGGATAATACAACTATCTCAATGTTTTTTATTCCAATAGTACAAAACCCGAACATTCCCGAAACTAAAAGCGAATATAGAATTCTAATGTGCATGCTACCGAGATTCATAAAAGTAGAATCGCATTCGCCTGTTTTCTACGATAGAATTCTAAAGTACGTGCTGCCACTACTGGTAGCAAAATCAGGGTTGCGTTTGAGAAATTTCTATTGTACCAACAGTTTAACACAAATTGTACTAAAATCACTAAGTATGTTATATTAAAAATTTATTAAATATTATACGTATTTGTGCATCTAAATTGACATATAAATTGTAATATGAGTTAAAAATTACTGCTGCGTACTTGGGTGCACATTTTCACGTTAGAAAGGCAATAAATTATGTTGTCACGAATTCCCGCGTAAACGAAAAGTTCGTGTTTATATTAGAAATATGCTTGACAAGATGAAAAAATCTGATGTGGCCAGCACAATACCTTCCGTCAATCCTGTGTATTATGTACAAATTCCATAGATAAATTTTCTTGCGAAAGATTCTAAATTTTTGGTATTATGTGATTCTCTTTCTCGGCAACTAAATTCCATACTCATGATAACAAACAAACCACATGAAATAAGAAAATTATGAAATTTTGAATGAAAAATTATAACACTTGTCAGTTATGGACATAATTAATTGCTGTCATTTTGACACAGGTCCCCATATCTGCTTGCCAAAGTCAGCAAAATCATGTTACTGCACGCGGCCCCATACATAAATTTTCTTGCAAAAGATCCTATATTTCCAGTAAAGTTATTTCGTAAACAAACTATGCAAATTTCACTAGACACTGACATCTTCTTCTTTAGATTTTCCCATTCGTTAGGGGGTCGCTATTTTTTATTTTCTTCTTCCACACATTTTTGTTTTCCGTGTCGTCCTCATTCAGTTCCTTTTCTCTCAAGTCTTCTGCAATACAGTCTTTTCATCTTATATTTGGTCTTCCTATGTTTCTTCCACCTTCTATTAATATATTCATCTCTCCTCATAACATGTTCAAACCAATGTAATCGTCTCTCTTATATCTAGAATCTAGAAACTTCTAACACTAGAGTTACTTCCCTTTTTCATTCATTGATTTACATTTTATTGATACTGACATCTGTCAATTTGAATTACCTGAATATATTAGCAGTTTCCATGGTTAAGTTAGCATAGCTGGCTGAATTATGAAATTTATATCAAATTTATTATCTTTATTCTTCTTTAACTCTACATCTGTTGAATAACAAATATAAAATGCAATCAAATCGTATAGATAATAATATATTCTTTAAGTTATAATAACATTTAACTGAGTTTTCCAAGAAAAACTATTAAAATCTTCAAATGACGGTTTTTCCGGTTGACCAATTATAACCAAAATCTAAACAGGTCTGCATATGGTTGTAAGGAAGAGGAATACGCAAGAATTGTAATTTTTGAAATAAAAAAAAAGAAGTGGTTATACGGGTTATACAAATTAAGTTAAAGTTTTATAAAAGTGAGCTAGGAATTTACATCATTTTACCCTTAATGGATAGTATAAAACCTACTATAAAATAATATAAAAAAAATATATATATAATGCAGTACTATGAGAAATACACAATTCTACAAATTATGTGTTTGCCCATTTGACAATAGACTGACTTCATATCTCGTTCGACCTGTAGTTCAAAACTTGCCACCCCAGCCCTGCGATGTTAAAAATACTAGGGTACCTATATACTCAGGGTATGGCCATGACGTGCTCGCGTTTCGTCCGCCATTAGAGGGCCACTGTCATATTCGTTGTTGTTGCGCAAATTATTATGTATTTTCGTGGCTACTTGCTTTATTTTAATGCAAAACACATTTAAATATACTTCTAATATTTATTTAAAGTGTAAGTAATACTGTTACTTTATTTATTTGTATATTTTCTTGGGATACTGAGTACGATGACTGGCAATATTGAAAACACATAAAAATGACCAATATTAAGCACAAACATTTAATTTTTTAAAAGGTAAGTTTAAAATATATACTTATTATGTAAATAATAACCATAGTTATTAAATTTGATGTGATAATAACAACCTATATCATATGCTATACATAACCTCCAAATCTGTGTCATAATAATAATTGTGTATCTCTTAAATAAATAAATTTTTATTACCTTTATAGATTCATAGTGTGATTATTTAATATTCCTGTATAATATAATATCACATTTCTTACAAATAAATAGGGAAATGAATTATCAGTATGTTTGACATTGGCTCGCTTATGGCAGCGATCTTGCCTCATGGCCATACCCTGTATATAAAGGTACCCTAAAAAATACTAGGGTACCTTTATATACAGGGTATGACCATGGACCAAGATCGCCGCCATTAGCGGGCCAATGTCAAACACACTAAAAATTCATTTCCCTATTTATTTGTAAGAAATGTGATGTTATGTTATAAAGGAATATTAAAAAATGACACTATGAATTTATAAAGGTAATAAAAAATTATTTATTTGAGATATACAATTATTATTAGTACACAGATTAAGAAGTTATGTAGAATGTAGGATATAGGTTGTTATTATCACATCTAATTTAATATCTGTAGTTATTATTTACATAATAATTATATATTCTAAACTTACATTTTAAAAATTTAAATGTTTGTGCCTAATATTGGTAATTATTATGTGTTTTCAATATTGCCAGTCATCGTAGTCAGTATCTCAACAAAATACACAAATAAATCAATTTAAAAAGGAAGTTTAGAATATATACTTATTATGTAAATAATAACTACAGTTATTAAATTAGATATGATAATAACAACCTATATCCTATACTGTACATAACCTCTAAATCTATGTCAATAATAATTGTATATATCCTAAATTCATTTTTATTATTACTTTTATAGATTTATAGTGTGATTATTTAATATTCTTTATAATATATCAAATTTCTTACAAATAAATAGGGAAATGAATACTCAGTATGTTTGACATTGGCCCGCAAATGGCGGCTATCTTAGCCCATGGCCAAAGCCTGTACATAGATGTACCCTAAAAAATACATGCCAATATTTTTAATTGAATTAATGATATTGACTAATGTCATGAGTGATGTGGACACCACACGACTTCTTTGTGCGCCTATTACCCTATATATATATATATATATATATATATATATATATATATATATATATATATATATATATATTGTAACGTTTTTATTTATATGGGTGAAGTGTAAAACATAGACGAATATTATTAATAAAAAGAATACGTTTATTAAACGATAATTAATTAACGATTAAATATTAAAAGATAATAAAAACAACTAACACTATGATTAAATAATTACAAACACTAAGAATATTATTAAATGCTTAAACACTACGATTATTTATCTAACTAACATTTATATCACCGCACTTATTTATATAACAACATTTATTTATGTTAACAACTGTTAAACTGTTTATTTATATCACCGAGTTCATATCTGGTTGCTTGTATATATGAGACTGTCTTCGCTGGCTTTGGCGGTGGGTTATATACCTGGCGGATTATTTCTAGGCCCTTCTCGGGGCGACAGTGACCTGCATACAAAGGAACTAGGTCACGGCGCAGTTACCTCAAGGCGGCGCGTCGCAGGGATTGCGTCATATGGGCCAGCGCTCTGGTACATTCTTTCAGCGGCGGGGCACGTGTACTATTCACACAGGGGCGCACGTCACTCTGCCCCCTCCTTAAGACTGTTTCGTCCCGGAACAGTTCTTGATGACGAAATCTACATGTATTACCCTTGGTGCATTTCGAATTCTTAAAGAAGTGACAGTCGATGGTTCGCTCAACTTCTTTTTCCTGACCGTTATGGTTAAAGCTGCAGACGAGAATTTCAACGCCGGTGAAACGGAAGAGGATCTCTAACATGTTCCTTACAATCCTCCAATCCAAACCGTCTAGACCACAACCCAACTTCGGTACTGCTAGCTTCAAAATGTCATTCTCCAGTAGATGATCCCTCAAATCGCACAGCGAGTTCCATAGGCTTTGATACGACGGCTTCTGGTACGAGCGTGGTTTTGTAACAAGGTAGTAGATGTACCGCTGATGGTCTGAATTGCTATCTCTCAGTCGTAGCGTTTTCCCAACAGAAGGACGTTGGTTGGCCAGTTCTTGTAGTCGTCCATATTTCGCCTTAAAGACTGAGGCTATGCCGCGGGACATCTTTAAGTTTTCTGATACGCAGTGGCCGAGGGAATACTCTGAAGACACGGTGAACAGATCTCTGTGTTCTTCTTTTGTCACGCAGTACCGCGCCTTGCGTCCAAAGGAGTAGTTCTCCAATCTCAATCTTCAAAAGTCGGTTCTTGTGCTACGATCCGACGAACTGTTGCTCCATTATGGTCTTCGTGGTTGTCTCCGGCCAAAAGGGGCTAGCCGATAAAAGTGTACCACTCTCGGCTTCCCGGTAGGTCGTTTCCTAATTCTATAAACCACGTCGTTTATTCTTTTGACTACCTCATAGGGGCCCTCCCAATTCTTTTGCAGCTTTGGTGATAACCCGCGGCGCCTTTGTGGGTTGTAAAGCCACACTAAATTCCCAGGTTGATATCCACCTTTTTCGGCTTTGATGTCATACCGGTCCTTCATTCGGTCGCTGGCAGTTTGAATGTTCGTACGGACTTGTTCATGAATGTAATCCATTCTTCTCCGTAAGCCCGTAACGTAGTCTTCTCCGGCCAGATCTTCCCCAGGTTTGCTGCCGAACACCAAATCGCATGGTAAACGCAACTCACGTCCGAATAAGATGTTCGCAGGAGTTTTCCCTGTCGTTTCATGCACGGATGAACGATAAGCCATCAGGAACAGATGAAGATGTCGGTCCCAGTCACTTTGGTGGTTGGAGACTACCTTCGACAAATATCGGTTGATCGTTCTGTTCATTCGTTCAACCATGCCATCGGACTGTGGATGTAATGCAGTTGTTCTGGTTTTATTAATTCCTAATATCTTGCAGATATTTTGGAAAACGGCAGACTCAAAATTTCTTCCCTGGTCGGAGTGAAGTTCACGTGGTACCCCGAATCGGCATATACATTCTTTAACTAAAGTTTCAGCGACCGTGGTGGCTTCTTGATTGGGTAATGGATAGGCTTCAACCCACTTGGTGAAGTAGTCCATGACTACCACGATATATTTATTTCCGTCGTCACTTTCTGGGAATGGTCCGGCCACATCAATCACAATGCGCTCAAATGGACTGCCAACGTTGTATTGACGCATTGGGGTTTTCGTCGTCTATGAGGGCCGTCGCTTCCAGCGCAAACCACACATTTCTTGCACCAGTCTTTAGTATCTTCAGTGAAGTTAACCCAGTAAAACCGCTGGCGCAATTTTTCTAGAGTTTTAGTGACTCCAAAATGGCCTCCAGATCCGTCATGGATCTCTTTCAACATGTCTGGTATTCTACTCTTAGGAATGACCAACTGAGCTTTCTTCTCAGTTCCATCAGCATTCTCTACCACACGCTTCAACAGGCCATCCTCAATCACCATGGAATCCCATTGCGCCCAGTACGCTTTCACATCCTGTGAGTGTGGTGCAAAGTCTTCCCATTTTGGTTTGCATTCTTCTGCTTTCCATTCCAATATAATTTTCAAATTTGGGTCATTTTCTTGGTCTTCGCGTAGTCCATCGGGCTGCCAATTAACATCGACTACTGTTGTCCTGGCGACGGTAAACTCTTTCTCTTCAAGTCGACTGCAATGTTTGCAGTCATCTTGGCAAGGCCTTCTGGACAATGCATCGGCATTACGATGACTGGTACCTATCCTGTGTTCGATTTTGAAATTGTATTCCTGTAGTCTTTCAATCCATCTAGCCACCTGACCTTCAGGATTCTTGAATTGTAGCAGCCATTTTAATGCAGCATGGTCAGTTCTAATCAAAAATTTTCTTCCGTACAAATATTTGTAGAAATGTTCCACGGATTTCACGACTGCCAAGAGTTCTTTTCTGGTCACACAGTAATTCCTTTCTGGTTTTGACAAGGTCTTACTAAAGTAGGCAATAACCTTCTCATGCCCATCTTGTATCTGAGAAAGAACGCCACCAATTCAGACGTTGCTGGCATCTGTGTCTAGTATGAATTCTCCTTCAGGTAAAGGATAACTCAAGACGGGTGCGCTTGTCAAAGCTTGTTTTATTTCTTTAAATGCAACTGTACAGTCCATTTCCCAGATAAATCTTCTTCCTTCTTCAGTAAGCCTTGTCAGTGGCTTGGCTATGTTGGCAAATCCAGGTACATATCGTCGATAATAGGTACACAAACCAAGGAAACTTCTAAGTTCGTGTTTGTCCCTAGGTGCTGGCCAGTCTCTCACAGCCTTTATCTTCTCCTGGTCAACTGCAATACCCTTACCGGAAACCACGTGTCCTAGGTAATGAACATCTCTTTGAAACAGGTGACACTTCTTCGGGCTAAGTTTCAGGTTAGCCATTCTCAATCTCTGGAAAACCTCTTCCAAATTCTTCATGTGGTCCTCGAATGTCTTGCCTACCACAATAATATCGTCGAGGTACACTAAACAGGTTTTCCAAGATAGCCCAGCCAATACTGTTTCCATGAGTCGTTCAAAAGTTGCAGGAGCATTGCAGAGCCCAAACGGCATTACGGTAAATTGCCAGAGTCCTGTACCAATGGTGAAGGCTGTCTTCTCCTTGTCGTTTGGATCCAAATCTACTTGCCAGTAGCCGCTCTTTAGATCCAAAGTGGAGAATATCTTTGAGCCAGCCAAAGTGTCTAATGTGTCGTCTATTCGAGGTAGCGGGTAGCTATCCTTCTTCGTCACGTTGTTAAGTTGACGATAATCGACGCAAAATCGTGTAGAGCCATCCTTCTTCTTCACTAACACCACTGGTGAAGCCCAAGGACTGCTTGAAGGTTCGATTACACCTTCCATCTTCATGTCCTCAATAATTCTTTCGGCTTCCTCACGCTTCGCCAATGGCAGTCTTCTTGCTGGTTGGCGGATGGGTCTTGCGTCTCCGGTGTCTATTTTATGGTGAACTACATTAGTTCTTCCGTTGGCTTTCTTGTCATGTTGGAACACATCTTGAAACCTCCCAATTAAATCCTTCGCCTTGGTTCTCTGGTCGGCGGTCAATTCTTCAAACGATGTTGTCAATTGATTAATTAACGTGTCCGGAACTTTCTGAGATGTGTTCCCTTTGGCCTTTACAGTTCGGATAATCGAGCATACTGCCGAGCATAAAAGGAGGATAAAAATTTACGTTCATTATTCGAACAGGTATTACCCGGCTGGCTTTGACCAGTGATTTTTCGACAACAACTCCAGTGCCAGTTTTGGCATCATCATTCTTGGGCTCCAACATAACGATACTTTCCTCACAGAAACTACCATCTAAATGTGCTTCCAGGATAGTTTCACTTCGTTCTGGGAGGGTAACGTCCTCAGCCATTAGTACGCGCACAGCTTTATCATCTCGTGGATTTAATACGAGTTCTTCTTCATTGACCATCATCACGCCCTTCTTCAGGTCAAGTTTAAAACCATGCTTTGTCATTGCGTCCATTCCGAGTATTAATTCATCTTCAACTTCAGCTACCAGCGCACGATGTTTAAAGGAGGTGTTTCCAATGGAGATGGTGACATCTACTTCTCCTAATGCGGTAGCTTGTTCTCCCGTTGCTGTGCGTAACCGCCACTTAGTTGGTTGAAGATGCGTCTTTCCAGTTTTCCTTATGAAGTCGGGTCTAATTATAGTTTTTGTCGCACCCGTATCCAGTAGCATTTTCATTGGCCTTCCGTTAATAGAGCCATCCACATAGATGCTATTGGCTTTATGATGAAGAGATGCGACATAACTGATGGATTGTGGAGCTACTAGATTACGGGTCGACAGTTGCCCCTTCGCATCAACCCGATTTAGTTTTCCGACTCCTTTTCTTCCTTTGTAGATTCCGTCTTCTTTTATATTTTTCTGCAAAGTCTCTGCGGATGGCCCAGTTCACCGCAATTCCAACAGCGGAGTTTCTTTCTTTCGGTAAACACTTCACTTGCAATTCGTCGCACTGTCTCTTCTAGATCTTCAGTGTTTTCTTTTCTCTCAGCATCCATATTTCGCACTCGCGATTGGTTACGTGAAGCTTGTTTGGCAGCTTCATGCTCCAATGCATATGAGAGTGCGTCAATTAAAGTTTTTGGACGGGCCAATCGCAGTGCTTGTTGAGTTTCGCTGTCTCGAACTCCGTAGATAAATGATTGAGTGGCCAAGCACTCCAAAACGCTGTCAGGAGCTGTAGGATGCGCGAGATGAACTAAACGAGCTACGTCAACTTCAAATTCTTGAAGGCTTTCTTTTGAACTCTGATACCGGTTCCTCAGTTGCGTCTGGTACACCTGCTCCAGATGCGCATTTCCATACCGCATATCCAATCGCTTGACTAGCTGGTCGTAGTCTTCTTGTTCTTCTTTCAGCGTTTGCAGGATGTCGACAGCTTCACCGCGCAACGAGACAGTTAACGCCGTAGCCTTCTCCTCGGACGTCCAATTATTTGCTTTTGCGGCCGCTTCAAATTGTTTTAAATAATTGGGCCACGAAGACTTCCCATCAAATTCCAGTGTTTTTATGTGCATTTTTGAAGTAGTTTCAGGTTTTACTACTTTTCTTCCTTCTATTAGACTTGGCTCAGCCACACCAGAATTCGGAATTGACGACGATGTAATTTTAGTGAATTTTTGTTGTATTTCTTCAATCTTCTTGTCATACTCCTCTTTTAAATTCTTCAGGCCTTCTTCAGTATTTTCCATTAATTTTTGTTCTAAATTTTTAGAATTTTCTTCCAATTTTTCTTCTAATTTTTCTTCTAAACTTCTAGAATTTTCTTCTAATTTTTGTTCTAATGCTCGAGAATTTTGTTCTAGTTTTTGTTCTAATGTTCCTGTCAATTCTTCTTTTAATGTTCTACAAATTTCTTCGGATTTTCTAGAACTGTCTATTAATTTTTCTTCTAATGTTCTAGAACTTTCTTCCAATTTTTGTTCTAATTTTTCTGTCAATTCTCCTTTCAATGTTCGAGAATTTTCTGCCATTTCCTGTTTTAATTCTTCTTTTAATGTTGTAGAACTTTCTACTAATTTTGCTATCTGTTTATCAATGTCGGATAGGTCAAATAAGTAATCGTCAGCATTTTTACCAGCAGCGATTAATGCTTGCCGCAGACGAGATTGTAGAACGCTTTTCAGTCCTGTCGTATCTAATTCTCGTTCTTCCAGTTCTCTCTTGAGATCACTTACTTTTAATTCACTTAATTTTATTTTTTTAGTCGTCATTTTATTTATTTTTATTTACACTTCACAGTTAACAACAACCCCACACCTGACACCAATTGTAACGTTTTTATTTATATGGGTGAAGTGTAAAACATAGACGAATATTATTAATAAAAAGAATACGTTTATTAAACGATAATTAATTAACGATTAAATATTAAAAGATAATAAAAACAACTAACACTATGATAAATAATTATAAACACTAAGAATATTATTAAATGCTTAAACACTACGATTATTTATCTAACTAACATTTATATCACCGCACTTATTTATATAACTACATTTATTTATGTTAACAACTGTTAAACTGTTTATTTATATCACCGAGTTCATATCTGGTTGCTTGTATATATGAGACTGTCTTCGCTGGCTTTGGCGGTGGGTTATATACCTGGCGGATTATTTCTAGGCCCTTCTCGGGGCGACAGTGACCTGCATACAAAGGAACTAGGTCACGGCGCAGTTACCTCAAGGCGGCGCGTCGCAGGGATTGCGTCATATGGGCCAGCGCTCTGGTACATTCTTTCAGCGGCGGGGCACGGGTACTATTCACACAGGGGCGCACGTCACAATATATATATATATATATATATATATATATATATATATATATATATATATATATATTGACAGGCTTAGGCCAAGCCCGAGTATTATTTTGATATAGAACAAAAAATAATTCATTTACTACTATCATTCTTAAATTAACATTAATCTAACCCGGTTCTTTTTAAAGAGAGTTTTGATTACAACAAAGAAATATTTGATTACAACAATGAATATGACTAATTTCACAATAAAAATATAATTTGTTATTGTACGAACCATAAAATTGCACGTATTTAACGTAATTTGACATGAACATTTTTTTATGTTTTTGTCCTTTATTACAAAAACAAAAAAGTTCTGGTTATTACACAATTTCCAGAAGTGGCACTTTACATGAAGCCTATAATAGATTTTAATGAAAAACTGTTTTAAAATATAATCCAAAATTTTTCAAATTTGGTATACAAGACTTTTATGTCAATCGAAATAACATAATAGATATTGGTTAAAATAGGCTAACCGGAAGTGGTACATTACTTGAAGTTGTTAACAGTTTTTCTTGAATAAAATGATTTTATTTTGATTTTAGAAATAAATGCTTTAAATAAAAGTTTTAGAGAATTAATTTCTGCGTCTAGCACATCAAGTATTATTAAATTAGCCCTATGTATAAGCGAGATATGTAAATTTAAAAATTATATACTTTTTTGTTTTTATAATAAAGGACAAAAACATAAAAAAATGTTCATGTCAAATTACGTTAAATACATGCAATTTTATGATTCGTACAATAACAAATATTATATTTTTATTGTGAAATTAGTCATATTCCTTGTTGTAATCAAATATTTCTTTGTTGTGATCAAAACTTTCTTTAAAAAGAACTGGGTTAGATTAATGTTAATTTAAGAATAATAGTAGTAAATGAATTATTTTTTGCTCTATATCAAAATATTTCTCGGGCTTGGCTTAAACCTGTCAATATTTTGTAATTTAATTATTAAAAAAATATGTATAGTTTAATAATCGTACAAGGAAGTCATGTGGTGTCCACATCAGATTTTTGAGTTATGCGAAATACGTACGTCCGTACCTACGGACGTACGTACGTACAGACGTCACGACGAAATTAGTCAAAATGAATTCAGGGATGATAAAAATGGATATTTCCGCTGAAATCTGAAAACCGAATTTTTTCGGGATTACAATACTTCTTTTACTTACGTACAAGGAAGTAATAAAGTACGATTCATCAGAACATATATGCAAATACAAGGCAAGACTCGTCGCCAAAGACAATTCTGAAAAATTTGGTGAAGATTACGATGCTATATTTCCACCTGTCGTAAAATAAAGTACATTCAGAATTCTTCTAAGCATAGCAGCAGCGAAAAGTCTGGAAGTAAGACATTTTGATGTCAAGACTGCTTTTCTTAATGGAAATATTGAAGAAAATTTATACATGGTTCAACCAGAAGAATATAATAAAATATCAATATTAGAACTATTTAGTGATTATTTTAGCAGTGTGTACACTGACTCTTCAAATAATATTTTCGATCAGGATTTACGGCGAAACAACATAAATTTGTCTCATAACATTATGATTAATTTTACGGAAATTGACTTGGTACAAGCTTCTCATAAACTCAAAAATACTCTAACCGCAGGTTACGATCAAATACCAAGCTTCATTGTTAAAGACTGCATCGTAGCTCTGGTTGTGCCGTTGTTACATATCTTTAGTCACTCCGTTCTTAACAATTCATTCCCTCAAACTTGGACGTTTACTAAGGTACTCGTATGTCCCGTTTTAAAGTCCGGTGATCCCTCACTCATTCAAAATTACCGCCCTATATCTATTCTTTGTAACTTTGCTAAGTTGTTCGAGATCTCTTTATACAACCAAATTTTTCCACAAATACGTCAGTACATCACTCAACATCAACATGGTTTTATGCCACGTAGATCGACTGTTACTAATTTAAGTACTTTTACTCAGTATGTTTCAGAAGTTCTGGATAAAAAAGGTCAAGTGGATGTCGTTTATACAGACTTCTCGAAAGCCTTTGACAAAATTAATCATTGTGTCTTACTAAGTAAATGCCGTAACTTTGGTTTCAGTGATAAACTTATTCATTTCTTTAAGTCATATTTGGAAAATCGTCATCAATATGTCACTTTCAACGGCTTTCGTTCGCGTTATTATGTAGCTAAATCAGGTGTACTCCAAGGGTCAAATCTAGGGCCACTCTTATTTTTGCTTGTGATAAATGATATTACCGATGAATTAAATTGCAATGTTTGACTGTATGCAGATGACCTAAAGTTGTATATTGAAATAAAAACTGTCTTACACTGTAATGTTTTACAGAACAATATAAATAAAGTAACTGAGTGGTGCGTAAACAATCAGCTAATACTTAATAAAGAAAAATGCAACACTATGTCATATACCCGTAAGAAAACTCCTATTATATATGATTATATGATAGAATCTGTAGTTTTATCTCGTTCCTCTATTATTAAAGATTTGGGAGTTTACTTTGACCCACATTTAACATTTATACACCATATTAATGAGCTAGTAACTTCAGCAAACAAAGTACTTGGATTTCTTATTAGAAACAGTAAGAATTTCTCAAATACTAACGCATTAAAATCATTTTACTTTGCCTTTGTGAGATCTAAGTTGATCTATGCTATTATCATATGGTTCCCTTACTATGAGATATCTGTTACTACAATTGAGAAAGTGCAAAGAAAATTTTTAAAATACCTATGGTTCAAAAGTTTCAACGTATTTCCTGATCGTAATATTGATTGTCAATTACTTTCCGACCAATTTAATGTGATTAGTATTCAGCATTGTCACACAAACATTGCGTTAGATACTTTGTCTAAAATTATTAATAACAGTATTGATAGTGAATACTTGCTTAATAAACTGCAGTTTCGTGTACCGCGACCTTCCTCTAGATGTAATTTAACTTTTTATTTGCCATCTTACAACTCTCTTATTCTGTACAAATCACCATTATATGTGATGTGCAACTTATATAATAATATTTGCTCAGATGTTGACATTTTTATTATGTAAATATTTTCTTATTGTTACATTTACTTGTATTGGGTATTACCTGTTAAAGTAATAAAGGATTATTATTATTATTATTATTATTATTATTATTATTATTATTATTATTATTATTATTATTATTATTATTATTATTATTATTATTATTATTATTATTATTATTATTATTATTATTATTATTATTATTATTATTATTATTATTATTATTATTATTATTTTTAAAACATTGTTATTATCGAATTAATTTAGAGTGGCCAAGTCTTGATTACGATTCGTTATTAACTACATTTAGTATAGAATCATTGAGCGCTCGACGAATTAAGCAACAAATTATTTTTGTATATAAAGTTGTTAATAATATTATTAAAGCTCCTGATATTCTTGCTCAGCTTAATTTTTATGTAAGGCCATTTAACTCTAGGAGTTCCTTACTTTTTGCGTCTAATTTTGCTAGAACGAATTATTATCAAAACTCCCCTGTATATTCAATGTGTAGTACGTATAATAGATATTGTCTTGAATTAGACTTTTCCGTTACTTTGAGTAGGTTCAAAAGTATGCTATTAGAAATTAAGTAGCTTTAGTGCTTGTTTATTATTATATATCTTTTTATGTATATTTTTATTCTTTCTTACTGGGTATTGAAATTTTTTCTTGTTATTTCAAAAAACATAATTTCTCTTATAATATTATCTCTGTACCGTATTATGAATTTATTCTGTAATTGGGGTTTTCCCTGTTGAATAAATATTAAATAAATAAATAAATTATTATTATTATTATTATTATTATTATTATTATTATTATTATTATTATTATATATTCAGAAAAATGAAGAACATCTCGTGTGCAAATTAAAGAAGTCGGTTTATGGACTTAAACAATCTACAAGACCGTGGAATATAAAAGTAGACACGGTACTACAAGAACTAGGATTCGTCAATAGCAGCGCTGATCAATGTTTGTACATTTAAAATTAAAATAGTAAGGTAACATATATTTTAATTTATGTTTACGATATGAAAATAATTAGCGAAAAAGAAGACTAAATTAAAAATGTCGATAAAGAAATAACAAGCATTTTTCCATAAAGATTTAGGAAATATGAATTATTATTTGGGAATTCAAGTTTTAAAAGACAAAGATGGAAGTTCCTTATTAAACCAGACTGTAAAATTTCCGTGGATGCAGATTAGGCTAGAAATGTACAAGATAGAATTCTGCAAGCGGTTTCATTGTAATGCTTGATAAAAGCCTAATTTCTTGGAATAGTAGAGGAAAAATACTTTTAGAATGAGACACTAACGTCATTGCGCAGTAGACACGTTTCTGACGTTGCCATAGCAACTGCTTTGGCTTCGCATGTCACGTCATGAGCAGCTGTCGTGACGTCAGTGTTTCATTCTTAAAGTGATTTTACTCTATGAAACAACCTACGGTCGCTTTATCATCTATAGAGATGGAGTACATTTTAGCTGCATATGCAAGTCAAGAAATTATTTGGATAAGGCAATTATTAGAAAATATTGATTTGAAGCAAGATAAAACATGTCTCATCATCGATAATAACCAAAATTGCATTAAATTTGCTTTCAATGATAAAACAAATGCACGAACAAAACACATAGACTTGGTAAATAGAAGTTTAATTAAATTATGCTATTGCCCGAGTGAAGATATGACTGCTGAAATTTTGACAAAACCATTAGATAATATTAAATTTATTATTTAAGTTCGGGGAAAACATATGAATTGTAAACTGTTGCGTGTGGTGTTGGAATTATAAACAACAGTTTACTAGATCTATATAAAGATTTGTAAAATATAGATCAAGTAATAATAAAAAATAACGAGTTGGCATTGATTAAAATATTGAATTGTCTTATATTATACAAGACGGTTAAAAATTCTTAATTATACGAAACATATTACCTGGAAACACCACGAGAGCGAAGGTCGAGTAGTCTTTCCAATAGGCAACTCGTTATGTCGAAAATTTTCTATTGTCAAGTTTTATACAGATAGACTATATCATGAATAAAAAAGATATTAAAAAGTAAACAGTAAATTTAACGTAGGCCTATAAATTATTTTCTTCTGCATGCAACGTCAAACTGTACGCCACAAAATCTATCTTTTTACATATTTCCGAGTAATATTATATTGAAATGCTCGTATTTCGACATAAATTCGCACCAGCAACAGTGCAGTTTCTGGACGTATGATTAAATATTTATTTGTTTATATGTCAAATTTTTATTTCAATAGGGCTTTGTTATCAAATAGGTGCATTTAATTATTCGTTTCGGTGCACTCGGAGCTGTCAGTGTCATTTTAAATGTCTCTTAAAGCACACAAGGCATGATTTTTCTCCTCAAAATGAAACTACAGATTCATTTATGTAGTAAATACTGTGTTTGTAATAAATAGATCGTAATCTATACACTCCGTAAGTAGAATTGAAAATGACATTGGTAGTTTAGAGTACTTAAAAAAAAATAACCAAACGCACCTGTAAGCGAATATACGAAGGTAGGTATATTCGAAAATACAATGTTTCGTATATTCGTTCACTATACTTACTTAATAATAACCGCTGTAATACGCGGTAATTAAGGAAAATCACGCATTCTTATTAGTTTATAACTTAATGAATGATACAGTCATAATAATAAGTAAAGTATTATATTAAAAGGCTCTTGCGTTTCAATCTGCTAATAATTATAAATGTACAAACTCGCCTCAAAACTGACAGAACTGTGTTTGCCAATAGATCCGACATAATAATAAAAACAAAAAAATTACCTACCTTTTGGAAGTTTCAGTACCGGCAGACGAAAAAATATCAAAATTTTTGTATTGAAATAAATTTGTAGAATGTGGAAGACAAAAACATTTATAATTCCAATATTCGTAGGAGGGACGTAATTTGTGGATACAGAATTAAAAAAAAAAATAGAAAAAAATCTGTTGTGGCCAGCACAATACCTTCCGTCAATCCTGTGTATTATGTACAAATTCCATACATAAATTTTCTTGCAAAAGATTCTAAATTTTAGGTATTTTATGATTCCCTTTCTCGGCAACTGAATTCCATACTCCTGATAACAAACAAATCACATGAAATAAGAAAATCATGAAATTTTGAATGAAAAATTATGACACTTGTCAATTATGGACATAATTAATTGCTATCATTTTGATACGGGTTATACATAATTTTTTTGCAAAAGATCCTATATTTCCAGTAAAGTTATTTCACAAACAAACTATGCAAATTGCACTTGATACTGACATCTTCTTCTTCTTTAGTTTTTCCGATTCGTTAGGAAGTCGCTATTTTTTATTTTCTTCTTCCACTCATTTTTGTTTTGCGTGTCGTCCTCATTCAGTTCCTTTTCTCTCAAGTCTTCTGCAATACAGTCTTTTCATCTTATATTTGGTCTTCCTATGTTTCTTCCACCTTCTATTAATTTATTCATCTCTCCTCATGACATGGTTCAAACCAATGTAATCGTCTCTATTATATCTAAAAACTTCTAACACTAGAGTTACTTCCCTTATTCTTTCATTCAATTACTTGCTTTTTATTGATACTGACAGCTGTCAATTTGAATTACCTGAATATATTAGCAGTTTCCATGGTTATGTTAGCATAGCTGGCTGAATTATGAAATTTATACGAATTTTTTTATCTTTATTATTCTTTAACTCTATATCTGTTGAATATGAAATATAAAATGCAATCAAATCGTATAGAGAATAATATATTCTTTAAGTTATAATAACATTTAACTGAGTTTTTCAAGAAAAGCTGTTAAAATCTTCAAATGAAGGTACTTCCGGTTGACCAATTATAACCAAATACTAAACATGTCTGCATATGGTTGTAAGGAAGAGGAATACGCAAGAATTGTAATTTTTGGAATTCTAGTATTGGAGATATCGTTGACGAAACCGCGGTCACATACACACACACACACACACACGCACATACGAACACACACACACACATACAGACATCATCGTAAAAATAGTAAAATCGTATTGTAAAGACACTAAAACGTGCTTATTCAATGAAAACTCACCACCGAATTTTTTGACCAAAGACAATACCTTCCTTACCTATAGGTGACGGAAGGTAAAAATCGTGGAATCATGACTCAATAGAAATACAAAAAATCTGATGTGGCCAACACAATACCTTTCGTCAATCCTGTGTATTGTGTACAAATTCCATACATAAATTTTCTTGCAAAAGATTCTAAATTTCCAGTAAAAGTATTTCATAAACAAACTATGCAAATGGCACTTGACATTGACATCTTCTTCTTTAGTTCTTCCCATTCGGTAGGGGTCGCTATTTTTACCTTTCGCTACCTTTAGATAAGGAAGGTATTGTCTTTGGTCAAAAAATTCAATGATGAGTTGAGTCCCTATAATACGATTTTACCATTTTTAAGATGATGTCCGTATGTATATGTGTGTGTGTGTGTGTGTGTGTCAGTGTGTATGTGACGAAAGTTTCGGATCGCATAACTTCAATACCACGATTCCAAAAATTATATTTTTTTCGTATTCCTCAAGTTTACATCCAGAAGAACAAGTGAGTAAATTTTGGTTATAATTGGTGAACCAAAAGTTGCCTTATTTGAAGATTTAAATTTGATTTATTGACATTTATTGTTATTATAACTTAAAGAATATATTATTCTCTATACGATTTGATTGCATTTTATACTTCATATTCAATAGATATAGAGTTAAAGAATTTTAAAGAAATTAAATTTTATAAATGAGCCAGCTATGCTAAACATGGAAACTACTAATATATTCATATAATTCAAATTGACAGATGTCAGTATAAATAAAAAGTAAATTAATGTGGCAGAGATGAGGATGTTGAAATAGATGTTGGGGAAGACACGGAAAGATAGGTAACGAAATAACTCTAGTGTTACAAGTTTCTAGAAAGATACAAGCGAGATGATTACATTGGTTTGAAAATGTCATGAGGGGAAATGAAGAATATATGGGATGAAGAATGAATAGCTTAGTAATGGATGATTGAAGAAACCGAGGAAGACCAAAGATAAGATGGAAGGACTGTATTGCGGAAGACTTGAGAGAAAAGGAACTGAATGAGAACGACACGTAAAACAGTAATGAGGGGAAGAAGAAAATAAAAAAAATAGCGACCCCTAACGAATGGGGAAAGCTAAAGAAGAAGATGTTAGTGTCAAGTGCAATTTGCACAGTTTGTTTATGAAATAATTTTACTGGAAATTTAAAATCTTTTGCAAGAAAATTTATGTATGGAATTTATACATAATACACAGGATTGACGGAAGGTATTGTGCTGGCCACAACAGACGTTTTATTTCCTTCCTCCATTATTTTCTTTTTTGCGGGTCGTCCGCGCTTTTCTCTGAAATCTTTCGCAATACAGTCCTTCAATCTTATATTTGGTCTTCCTCTGTTTCTTCTACCTTCTATTACTAAGCTATTCATTCTTCTTACTATATATTCTTTATCTCTTCTCATGACATGTTTAAACCAACGTAATCGTCTCTCTTGTATCTTTCTAGAAACTTTTAATACTCGAATTATTTCCCTTATTCATTCATTTCTTACCGTATCTTTCCGTGTCTTCCCCAACAAATATCTCAACATCCTCATCTCTGCCATATTTTTTTTTCATTGACACTGACATGTCAGTTAGAATATCCTTAATATAGTAGCTGTTTCCATGGTTATAACATAGCTGGCTGATTTATAAAATTTAATTTCTATATATTTTTTTACTCTATATCCATTGAATATGAAATATAAAATGCAATCAATTCGTACGGATAATTGAATATGCTTTAATATTTATAGTAACATTAAATGTGTAAATAATATTTAACAGTGTTTTTTCAAGAAAAACTGTTAAAATCTTCAAATGAGGGTACTCCCGGTTGACCAGTTATAACCAAAATCTAAACAGATCTGCATATGGATGTAAGGAAGAGGAATACGTAAGAGTTGTAATTTTTCAAATTCTAGTATTGGAGATATCGCGGCCGAAACCGCGGTTACACACACACACGGACACAAACACACACATACAGACATCATCGTAAAAATAGTAAAATCGTATTGTAGAGACCCTAAAACGTGCTTATTCTATGGAAACTCACCACTGAATTCTTTGACCTTCCTTACCTAAAGGTAAAAACAGCAAAATGCTCACTTAACACCTTTACCTGAGCTGCATAGAAAGCCTTATTTACAATGAAGTAACGCTAGTAAAATATAAATGTACGGGTGAGTATATACCGTTTTATAATGAAACGCAGAGCCGCAGAAGCAACGCAACGCCAAAGCACTATTTCAAATATCAGATATTTTTGTGTTCTTGTCAGATTTTAGACTTTGTTATACTATTAAATTTCAGTAACTTTTTTTTTTTTAATATGGATGATGAATTATTAAGACAGTTGAAAAGTATTCATTCATTTTTAATATAGCTTCAAAAGATATGAAAAATATAAAATTAAAAAAAAACAGAATATGGGCGGACATCGGACAGTTATCTATTTTATTATTATTTCTGTATTACACACTTTGTATAATATGTAAATTCATTTTTTATATATACCATTAATTTTGGGATATAATTTTAAATTTTCGACAAATAGCTTCCCAGCAATACAGTTATATAACAGATATGATATATGTAACGTTCAAAATTAAATATAAAGTTAACATTAGATAGTTGTAGGTTGAAGTCATGAAAAATATTCGCTAATCGCAATCGTAGATAAAAATTTGCTCGTGGAGCAAATTGTTACTACGGAGAGTAATATGGTGCATATTGAATAAGTGGCAGCTGAGTGAGTAGTGTAATAATTTATAATTAAATATTTAAACTTAGCACCTTTATTTAAATAACTTTTTAAAATTTTGGTTTGTATGCACATTCTACGAAACATACTGAACAAATGAACTGTCATATGTCAATCCAATCATATGGCGGCCATATTATTGTGAAAATCAGCGCCACCAACATTAATTTCGATTGCGAAATGATATACTTTTCTCACATTATATTTTTAAAATCGAACAGTAACTATTTTTTTTTAATAATATAACATTGCTCATTCTTTACGGTGTTTCTTGTCAAATAACTTATATCGCTGTCTGTATTACAAACATCAAATTTAAACTGACATCTTTGGAAGTAAAACATGTTCAACAAACATTGTGATTGGCCGCAAGTAGTTACAGATATTTTATTATAAATCTACAGAGTTTTTTTTGCTTTGCGCCTGCGTTACCGATTGCGTTGCATCTTGCGTTACATTATAAATCTCGGAGCAGAAAGTAAACTTCATCAACTATTAAGATAACACCTGAAAAGTATTGAAATATATATACTGTCTAATTTTATCAGTGAACATGGGCGTGTGTCATTACCATAGTTACATTTAAAATGATTGACAGCAATTTATTATCGCGTTTTTTTTTAACTGGATATAGGGAGTTATTACAGTCATTAAACCGTCATCTTTTAAAATGATGCACTTATAGAATTTAAGAAAAAGTATAATCATAACATGAGTAAGTCCAATATGAGTCTAAGCCAAATTACCGATTTATTTGCTGCTACTTATAATAAGCGACTCAATCAAACAACTTCGATTTACTTTTTTCAATTCAATTTCTTTATAAATAACATTTTTTTTTAATTTTTCTGTTAACCCTTTATCGGGAATTGTAACCATATGGTAGCATTATTTTCAGATGCTTAAAACTTTGATTCCTGTAGTTTTACAGCAAAGAAGATAATGCTACCGTATGGCTGTAATCCACTATTATGGGGAGGGGAGATAAATCTCTGGAGTCTGCGCATTGGTTTGAATTTTAAATTTTTCGCTTCTGTGCTTGCATTCTACAGTGTGGTGTAATTAGACGTGCAGTTGTACAGATAAATAATTTTTATTGTAAGTAATATTATTTATATACAATATTTTTTTGATTTATTCAATTATATAGATATGAAAGTGTAATGTAAGTACTGAAGTGGGGTATATGTAAATAGGTACGTCATAGAAAGCCTATATAAATTATTATGTCACCTTATAGTTACATTGCCCGATAAAATTGCATATAGTATATAATTTATTATTATTGTTCCAGTTATAATGAATCCTCAAGAAATAAGACTACATGCAAATATAATAAACGTGGTAGGCCAAAATCGACTGACAACATCAAAAAAATTAGATATCCAGTAGTAGCCTGATCATCTGACAATTTGGCCAATACACACATCTGAAGGAAGATGCAGAAACTGCCGGAAAAGCACTAACCGCTTGATGTGTGAGAAATGCACCTCAAGGCACTGTCTCCCCGAAGAAAGAAATTGTTTTATTTCATTCCATAAGCAATTGCTTATCAGACTAAACTAAAAAATATTATATTGATGTTGAGTTATGTGCAGAATTCAATTTTTTTTAAAATATGCAACTAATGTTCAGGATTTAATTTAGTTTTTTTTTTATAATAAACATACTATAATGTGAAATAAGTACAGTTTATAAATAAACTTACTATATTTGTACATGATTATTATTATTTTACTCTTTCCTTTACGTGCAATGTTACTATATGGTTACATTATAAAACTCCTAATTAGTGCTAATTAGAGCAGCGCGGATATCTAAAATATAATATTTGTCATCAAGAGTCAGTATTTTAAATACAAATTTTATCGTACGCGTACTTCGTCCTTTGCCCGATAAAGGCTTAATTATAAAAATAAATTATTTTTGTTTTATATCGTAAAGCAAAAATCTCTATTTAAAAATGCCATAACATTTTGACCTACATAGCTAAAAATAAAAGTTGCTATCAGTAATTCGAAAATGGTTAGAAATAAAAATGCAAATTTATCATGCAGAAGTGCATTAAAAAAGTGCAAACCAGAAATCTCGTATTATTTCATTTAACAAAGTTGTAAGTAAAAAAATCTGTTGTGGCCAGCACAATGCCTTCCGTCAATCCTGTGTATTATGTACAAATTCCATACATAAATTTTCTTGCAAAAGATTCCAAATTTCCAGTAAAATTATTTCATAAACAAACTATGCAAATGGCACTTGTTACTTCTTCTTCTTCTTTAGCTTTTCACATTCGTTAGGGGTCGCTATTTTTATATTTTTATTCCACTCATTTATTGTGCGTGTTGTCCTCATTCAGGTCCTTTTCTCTCAAGGAAATAACTCTAGTGTAACAAGTTTCTAGAAAGATACAAGCGAGATGATTACATTGGTTTGAAAATGTCATGAGGGGAAATGAAGAATATATGGGATGAAGGATGAATAGCTTAGTTTATTTAAAAAATAAATAAAATTTAATTTCTTTATAATTCTTTAACTCTACATCCATTGAATATGAAATATAAAATGCAATCAATTCGTATAGATAATAGAATATTCTTTAATATTTATAATAACATTAAATGTGTAAATAATATTTCATAGTTTGTTTATAAAATAATTTTACTGGAAATATAGGATCTTTTGCAAGAAAATTTATGTATAGGAAACGAGCAGTCCGTACCAGAATGACAGCTATTAATTTTGTCCATAACGGACAAATGTTATAATTATCCATTCAAAATTTTATTTTTTGGTATTTTACGATTCCTTTTCTCGGCTATTGAATTCCACATTCGTGATAACAAATAAACCATATGAAATAAGAAAATCATGAAATTGGCACACCCAGCAATGGGTAATATGCCGTGATGAAATATTTATTTTTTATTTATGAAATTTTGAAAGAAAAATTATGACATTTGTCAGTTATGGACATAATTAATAGCTGTCATTTTGACAGGGTCCCCATATCTGTTTGCCAAAGTCAGCAAAGTCACGTCACTGCACGCGCCCTATACATAATTTTTCTTGCAAAAGATCCTATATTTCCAGTAATATTATTTCATAAACAAACTGTTCAAATTGCACTCAACACTATCTTCTTCTTTAGTTTTTCCCATTCGTTAGGGGATCGCTTTTTTATTTTCTTCTTCCACTCATTTTTGTTTTACGTTTCGTTAATATCTTTCTAGAAACTTTAACACTAGAGTTACTTCCCTTATTCTTTCATTCATTTACTTTTTATTGATACTGACATCTGTCAATTTGAATTACCTGAATATATTAGCAGTTTCCATGGTTAAGTTAGCATAGCTGGCTGATTTATGAAATTTATTATCTTTATAATTCTTTAACTCTATATCTGTTGAATATGAAATATACAATGCAATCAAATCGTATAGAGAATACTATATTCTTTAAGTTATAATAATATTTAACTGAGTTTTTCATGAAAAACTGTTAAAATTTTCAAATGTGGATACTTCCGGTTGACCAATTATAACCAAAATCTAATCAAGTCTACATATGGTTGTAAGGTAGAGGAATACGCAAGAATTTTAATTTTTGGAACTCTAGTATTGGAGATATCGTGGCCGAAACCGCGGTCACATACACACACACACTCACACACGTCCACACACACACACACACACACACACACACACACACACACACACACACACACACACACACACACACACACACACACACACACACACACACACACACACACACACACACACACACACACATACAGACATCATCGTAAAAATAGTAAAATCGTATTGTAAAGACTCTAAAACGTGCTTATTCAATGAAAACTGACCACCGAATTTTTTGACCAAAGACAATACATTCCTTACCTAGAGGTGACGGAAGGTAAAAAGAAAATCGCTAAATTTATATTTTGGTCTACATCTAGTGAAATTGGAAAAACTAAATCACGCTCAAACTACCCGACTAATGGGGCAACTTTTGTCTAATTTAACCAACCTCGTATCTCGGTTCTCGAGATCCCAATGCATTCGTGTCTTAAACGGGACATCTGTATTTACTTACCTGCATCTGTGAAATAAAGGTTGATAATAATAATAATAATTATAATAATATAAATAATAATAATAATAATAATTATAATAAAAATAATAATAATAATAATAATAATAATAATAATAATAATAATAATAATAATAATAATAATAATAATAATAATAATAATAATAATAATAATAATAATAATAATAATAATAATAATAATAATAATAATAATAATAATAATAATAATAATAATAATAATAATAATAATAATAATAATAATAATAATAATAATAATAATAATAATAATAATAATAATAATAATAATAATAATAATAATAATAATAATAATAATAATAATAATAATAATAATAATAATAATAATAATAATAATAATAATAATGATAGTACAATATTTACCCGGTGCCTCTACTATACTGTTGCTTGTTATATAAGGCAGCATATGTGGGCAATGGTTCATGTGTCACACAATTGTAATTAATTATGAGCCACTATAAGCTGTCGGTTCCTTATAGTTTGTGGGTCTCACACGACTAAATGCAAGTAAAATTCGGTCAAAGTAACTTCACGCACCTAAAGAAAATAGTGGAATTATTCGTTACATAGGAGTAGATTCGCAAGAAGTTAGGAAGGTGATGAGAAATAGATTACAAATTGTTTAAAAAAAATCACTCAATTTTTGTTCATTTTTGCCATTATTAAAAAAAAATTGAAAATCATAATTTCTCGTTATTTATAAGTTTTTGTGAATTCTCAAGATAGCAAAATCACATACTCGTATGTCTCAAGCATACTATGATAAACTTTAATGATTGAATTAATGAAAAACTTAATTTTTATTTATTAATCTTTCAGGCCCGCCAAGATTGCCTCTTTTCGGAAGCTACACATTATGTTTGGTCCAAAACTGGAATTTTCCTCATTTTCCATTCCAGAAATGGGCTAAAAAATATGGAAACGTTTTTGGGTTGTACTTAGGCGACTTCCTCTGTGTCGTGACATGTGACTACGAAACTTGTAAAGAAGTCTTAAACCGAGTAGAATTTGACGGAAAACCGGATATTTTAGCAGCTCGAATCAGGAATGTTGGAGAGAAACAATTAGGTATGTGCTAATATTCCAATCTGAAACAATGCTAGGTATTTTTATTTTCTTATAATATTTTGAAAGTTATTTTAATAAGAAAATGTGATGTTATCTTACTGAACCTATATAGCGTGATTTAAGACTATCAGTAAAGCGGTATGTGACAAAATTTAGATTGTTGTGCATATGATACTAGACAAAAAATAAAATATCCATATTTTTCAAATCGATTATTCATTTGTAGTTTACGAGAAAAAATATTACAAATTTGGAGAAAAAGAGAAAATGTAGTTATAGCATAGTAGCATGACCCGAATATAGACACACATATACGAGTATCCTAACGGTAGAAATATAATAATTAATATATTTCATAATGAGCATTGAAAATGAGAAATATCGTGCGAGTGTGAAATTTGACGAATATGTTGCATACGAGCATAACGATATTACTTTCTATCGAGTTATGAAAACTATTTTTAAATCATCACAAAAACAAAACAAATCGTACTAGTACGATATTCATGTCATATTTAAGCAGGAAAGTAGGCTACAAAGAGATATTTATTACTCTCTATGGGCATCAAAAAACTTATTTTATCATATCCTATACATATTATATAATTATACTTAAAAAAACATAGTCACAATGTACAGTGGTTCACAAAAATATTCATACATTCAATTTTACAAGTAAATATAAAATTAAACGAGTTTACCGAGGATAAATTAATTAATAAAATTAATCCTACTATTCCTTTCATATTTTTTGAAGATAGATTAACAATCATCAAATAAAAAAAAAATGATTAGTATGCTTTCTGAAATTGTAACAAAACCAAAAATATACAGGTATGAATATACAAAATTAATCATACACTTATAGATGTAAGATTTTTTAACAACACATACTAAATTTTAATAGTTAGTGGGGTAATCATTGGCATCAAATTACAGCTTCCAATAGCCTGCTTATATACTGGTTTTGATAAATTATATGTTGTGGAAGGTAGAATTTTTACCCATTCTTCAGTCAGATTCGTTCGGAGTTCTTAAATAGTGGAAAATGTTTTTTTTTGCGATTTTGTCTATCTAGTTCTGACCATAAATTCTTAATAGAGTTTAAATCAGGAGATTGAGGAGGTGTTTTAAGTTATTTGAGTATGTTGACCAACAGCCATTTCTTGCCAATTAGTGTTATATGTATGGGGTTATTATCTTGCTGAAATATATAATCCCCTCCTAGTCCATATATATCTGCAGATGATTGCAAATTTTCTTTTAGAATTGATAAATAATTATATTTTTATTTATAGTGTAATTAATAAAACATAAATTCCTCACCCCGTCAGTAGATATGAAGACCCAAACCATAAGGTCGACACCATCGTGTTTTATCGTACCAGAAAAATAATTTGCTCGATCTCTAGAATTATTTTCTGCAAACTATAGGCACCGTGCATATGTTGTCCAGCAGCGTCGTCAGCGGACAACTTGCGAACATATTATGTGAAGTGATGTGTATGAGTACAAATGTATTTCGTATTATCGTTACTTTGTGGCAAACATAAATGACTAATTTACTAATAAAATACGGTTTTCAATTAATACTACTTGGATGTAAACAGAGTTCTTTACAGAAAAGCTACTAAATTGGCTGTTGAAAACTCTGTTTTAATTGTATGTAACTGAATATAAAACAAATAAATTATCTTATAAACTCAAATGTAATTCGAAAAACATCAGTGACAGGTGATAGCTTTAACAACATCTCGATTCGGTCATAAAATAATATTTTTTGTTCTTATAGATATAGATAAATAAGTTAACACAGAAACCTACGAATATTTTCGCGATCGATGATCGGTGAAATTAAAACAAAACGCCTATTTAGTATAAGATGACCGATTTTCAACAAAAATATAAGTAATATATTTTTTCTTTAAAACCTTTTTTCCAAGTAATTTTTCAGGTAACATTTTGGCCAATAAATCAAAACCATTTCCATTTACACCGGCTAAAGTATTTAGTTACTCGTACGTATCATTCTTAATGGAATGAAATCCTCGGAATTCATTATGTAGCATTTGTAAATCTGCAATGTTAACTTTACAACCTTTGCTTACTTTACTAATTAAGTCATTATCAACATTACAGATAGGGATATTTGCCTTCTTAGCTACACATTACTATTATGTATGAGCTCTGCGCCTAAAGAATTGGCCTACATCCTTTTCCTTAACTTACAAGGCAACTATACATTTATTAATGATAATAACGCGTTTTATTTTAATCATAAATAACTTCTAATAACACAGAAATAAATTTAGGAATAATAATTGAATAAGCGTAAACCATAAATTAAATAAAAATACCATCACGGTATACTTGTACCGTGTGAGCATTTAGCAGACGTCACATCACGGGCACTCTTAGCTGGCGTGGAGACTGCATAGAGGTCACTTTTGTGACAATTAAAATTCGAAAAAAGTTTTGGTTAGGATAGGATAGATTCCGGGTCCCTAGATTCGCGACCAGTCATTCAGGCACACTGACATGAAACTCCATTAAAAACAGAGAAACAAAATCAGGCATTAGATTTAGTAATTGTATACGTAAATTATAGTAAATAGATTTAGGCCAATTCGTTTGGTGCAGGGTTCGTATACATTCAAAAATAAATTGATTGTTTCTATTGTCCAGAACAACTTCTGTGGAAATAACAATTTTAAAAATCAAAATTTCTGATTCATTTGTTCCTGTCGATCTACCTGCGTTGTCAAATTAAAGTTTACTTTCAGTGCATACTTTGGCGGTTCCTCAGGCATTTAAATCTTTGATCATCAATAATATTATTTGTTTTATATATTTTTGGAAAGATAGTTGACTCATATATTATTGTATTTATTGTTACATAAAACAACAATATTCTCTTGACGACCTTTTACTTTTGTTTTGTGACAGTGTTTCCATTTTTTCATATTTCGCTATTACCAACGTCAATTTCTATTAGTTGATGTACTTGAAAAGGCTGCCGTCACACGGCTGTCACATAATAAGTTTCGTTATTGGGCACTATGGTGCTCTCATTAGTAACACACGGTGCCTATAGACTTACTATCTGATCCAATTAATTTAAATTTACTCCCGTTCTAGTGAATAACTCTATTCCAAACTTCAGGAGCTTTATTAATATATTTTTTTCCGGATTTTAGGCTCATTATTCTATTAACTTTAGAGATGTACAGCTTTTTTTCGTCTTATACGCCTATTATTGTAAACGATTTTCTATAAGGCTCTGTAAACTGTTTCTGTAGAAATAGGTTTTCAAATTATTTGCGATACCTCTGATCTCAGCTTTTTTATTTTATTCTTTAGGTTTCCTTTCATTTCTCGTACAATATATTTTTTCATTATAAGGTTTTAGTTTTTTGCGACTGTCGGCTTGTATTTATATTTATTAATGATGGTCTGAATTATTATGCATTTTTCCAGTAATTGCAGCCACTTCTTTAAGATATTTATTCTGACATTTTAGTTAAGCTAAAGTCTCTAAACTTTTACAACTCACTTTTCTTTAATACTAAAATATCAGGAAATATACATATATATATATATATATATATATATATATATATATATATATATATATATTCAATAAGGTAAAAATTAAGACACTTGATGTTCCACAGTTTTATTAAAAACGTAACAATTTTTTCGTCCTTTGGCACAACAGCTATTTATACCCAAAAATGTTAAGTTGGGCTGAATTTATAACATGTAATTGGTCGTTAACTATATTCTTCTTGGAATTTACAGCTTTCCTTATTTCTAAGCAGTTCATCCTTTAACCTTTGTCAGCTATGTGGAGGATTTTAAATTTTCCGTTATAACCAGGGATATAAAACGTAACGTAACGATACCCAATAACGTTATAATAACATATCATTTTTTTTTAATAACGTTACAATTACAAAATAACGTTATGTATCCGTAACATAACAAATAACGATTAACAATAACGTAATCGAAGTTTACAAGTTTTACAAGATTTTTGCCCTTCGAAAGTATAATTTCCTGATAATTTATTCATGATTATAATAAATAAATGTCACTAATGGTCAAATTCAAATGTTGAACACTATTTTATTTCCAGAATAAGGTAAGTGTGTAAGTTTTTTTAAAACATTGTGTTTAATTTTAACTTTTAATGATTTTTTTATTATAAAAATACAATTCTTGTAACGTTATTATAGCGTTACACAGTTATATGGTTTATTATTAGGTTATTTATAACGTTATACAATAATGTAATAATTCGTTAACGTTATCCCATCCCTGGTTATAACTATGATTATTTTCTAAGCTATGATCTGAAAATAATCATAGTTATAACGGAGAATTTAAAATCCTCCACATAGCTGATAAAGTTGTAAGGATAAACTGCTTAAAAAACTTAGAAATAAGGAAAGCTATAAATTCCCAGAGGAATATAGTTAACGACCAATGTCCGAAAGGACGAAACAATTGTTACGTTTTTAATAAAACTTCGTGCCTTAATTTTTACCTTATTAAATTATACATCACATTCCACCACGTGCCGACTACAAATTCTATTTCAATTACTTATATTCAATACTTTTACGTCATTTTATAAAAAGAGTAGGTACGAATAATTTTGTTTGTCAATTTTTGTATAATTATAAAATGAATTAAATATTTTTTAAAATATGACGAATATACATACTTGATTCTGAAATATTAAAAGAATATGATTAATTTTTTTAATTAATTTATTTTTGGAAACCCTTTTTATTTTGCATTTCACTCGTAACATTAAAGTGTACGAATAATTATGTGAACCACTGTACATCATGTACGATCATTTTTCTATGTTGGACAAAAAATTTAAGAAAATATTGAAAAGTAAATTTTGATACTACGTCGTATGCGAATGAATTTGCTTACATTAATAGTATAGTTTATTTTTAATTTTATTCCTTGTTAACTGTGTCAATTTTCAAACGTTACATGATGTTATTGAAGGTCAAATATATGTACGTATTCACCTGGAAATATCAGGTGAAATTTATATTCAGGTTGCATTTTACACTATAGACATTTGACAATACTGTTTGCAGGTATATTCTTCACCGAAGGTCCCTTCTGGCATGAACAAAGACGTTTCACATTGAGACATTTGAGAGATTACGGATTCGGACGACGTTTTGACAAATTAGAAGATCTTATGAATGAACAAATAACTCATTTGATAGAATTTATGAAGTATCCAAAATACAGCGCAGAAAACAGTGTAAGTATACCTACATTTACGATAAGAAAAACTAGTATGTATTTATTCTTAATCTTTCATTTAAAATCTCAGTTTTATAATCCTAATTAGTTTCAAAATACAAAAAAGTACGAAATTTATTTGCATGTAACTTATTTATGTGAAAATTTGAATATACATGCATAGGTCTTCCTCATATACAGGTGGTTTTGAATTTAATGTCATAAATTTAAGGGTAAGTAGTATGACATGTGTAGATTACAAAACAGAAAGAATTTTTTAAAAATTCGAAAAAAGAAAATTCGAGTTTTCTTAATGAAGGAAACTTTTTTTTTACTGCTGTTTTAATTAATATTTCATTTTCATATCAAAAATACATTCAAAATTAGTTGTATAAGATACTATTCTTAACAATTAAATTAAATAGGATTTTTAACGAATTATGACATTAAGTTCAAAATCACACTGTATAAATTTGCAATACAAATGATATCGGCATCAAAATGCATTTTTCCAGTTATCTTTGATAAAATGACTAGATACATTTTTTTGCATAATACATTATTTTGGAAATCCCTATTGAATTATTGCGTTAGTAAAAAATTTTCCCGACAAGTATTCTAGTAACACTAATCTAAAGTAGAAATTCATTGAATCAGTCATGATTTTATTCAAATTATGGTAGAATTTTTCATATTATGGAAATTCTTTTTACGAATTTGTTTTAAACGATCATTACTGCTTTCTCTGTAGCTAGTAATATTTTCTAACTGATTCGAAAATGCATTTATAAGCATTGGCATAGCCAGGCAAAGGTTAGGTGGTTCACCCCCCCACCCCTTTCAAAAACCTGGAAGAGCCCTAAAAAATGAGAGTGTAACCAGCGCCGGTATTTTGGCGCCTGACCATAAGGAGCGCCATTTCATGATAGTAAATGAAAGTATTTTTTTGCAAACTACTCTTATTCGTAAAGAAAAAAATACCTATACAACTTACATAATAAGGTGATAGAAGTGAACAATATTCTTTATTAATTTGTTTGCATTAGAGCTCAAATTTAAGTAAAATAATTATCCAACCAAATGGATATATTTCTAGCATTGTTATATTTAAATAATAATTGTGAAGCTGTTGATTACAACAAAGAATATTTTGGTTATAGCTCATTAATATTGTTAACAAGAATGAATCTAACAATGAATTTAGTAGAAATAAAAAAGAATTAATATCCTGCTAAATGGATAATTTTTTGATATTTTTATAACTGTAAAATTGTTGATTACAACAAACAATTTAGATTACAAGAATGAATCTAATAAAGGATATTTCATCAATATTTTAAATCTAGTATTTTTCGAAGAATCAAAAATATAGTTTAAAATTTAAAGAGTGTGTTAATTTGCAAATTATACATTATGGAGGGCGCTGAAATATAACTTTGCACAAAGGCGCTACGGAACAATATTTATTTATAAAACAGTGAAGTTTTCATTCATTTGGTTTAACACAGAAGAATATAGAACGAACTGGCTCTAGCTTCTTAACTGGGTGATTATCAAGAGCGTATCAATCAGAATATATCTATCATTTCAATTCTGTGTGCGCCTTTTAACAAAAGGCACCTGGAGCGATTGCTCCTTTGCTCTATATCACCGCACGACCCTGAGTGTAGCAAACAAACGTATGTGCATGCACCCTGTATTAATATGAACCAAGAAGACATCCTCACTACGTCACTGTTCATAAGGTATTATTAAATATGTAGGATGTTCTCCGGGCGGATAACGCGTTATATTTCCCAGACATCATGTATCCAACTCAGTTGAACACTATCATGAGCATCTTCGGCATGGAACCAGCGCAACACGACACACCACGCTACCGCCAGTTCCGCCACGTTGGTCGTGCGGTATTGCAGCTGCAACACGGCTTCTTTGGTATCATGGTCATGAATATGAAGTCCTGGACCAGGTATATCGCTCCAAAAACTACCGGCTATTACAATTTGAGACAAAGCAACAAAGTACTTTTCCCTTTCTTCAAAGTAAGTATATCCAATATACATATATAAATGGAAATAGTAGCTTTGTTCCAGCCGGTAATTTTGAATAAGTTTACAACATGTATCTGATTTTTTAATGCGCATTCGTGTACATAAACTAGTTACTGACAAGTTTTAAACACCTACGTGTTGGATCGCTGAATGAGACGGCGACGGTATCAAAGCGAGTATTTATTGCACACAAGCTAGTTACTCTGAAAAGTAAATAAATTATTTAACAATAAATAAATTTATTCGTAGGTCATTTTTCTAAAAATAAAAAAAATATGTTATATCATGAAATATGTTTTGTGCTTATCTAATAATCTAATTGTAATAAATATAAATTTCATCTTCCCTTGACGGATGGAAAATATGAAAACTAACACTGAGTTATTTGTAATAATTACACACGCTCTGACTCTTAGTCAGCAGATAAAGTTCAGACTGTTTAGATTGTCAGCAACTAGTTTGAGATAGTTGAACAGTTCCAGTATCAAACAAGGTTTTTTCGAAAACTATGTCACAAAATTAATAAAAATGTAAGAGAAAAATTTAAAGGATATTTCAAATTTGTGTAGAATCAGTAGAACGCAACATTTTACGTAACGAAGACAACTTTTTATCTTAAACGCTGATGATGCAAACTAATAAATACCAATAGCTTACGCTTAAATTGTTAAACATAGTTTATCTTTAAAATCAAACGTACTTATTTATGTAATTGGTACATAATATTGAACTAATTTTCAGCAAGTTATTGAGGAAATAAAGAATAGCAAAATAGATGATGAAGAAGTAAGGTGTTTTTACGATATATATTTCAATAAAATGAGGGAAAACGAAGAAAATAATGAAGAAGATAATACTTTTTCAGGTAAAATTTATTAAAATACCTATACGAGGGTGGTTTGAAAAGTATAATAATAAAGCAAGTTAAATATTCGTTTCTTGGGAAAAACTAATTTTATCTTTCAACATAATATCCATTGCGACTGTAAATGCAGTTAGTCCAGCAATTTTCCAGTTTTATCATCCCGTCGGAAAAATAGCTTTTGTCAAAGGTTGCAAAATACGCATTGATCGCGACGATGACATACTCATTGGAGTTTGGAACATGAAAAGTTGCACGGGACCAGGTTCGGAAAATAAGGTGGATGAGGAATCAATTCGTAGCCTAATTCATGCAATTTGGTCATTGATATTGTCGATTTGTAAGGAAGGCACGTTGTCTTGGTGAACGAACACTTTTTTTCGCCAATCTTTGCCGTTTTTGTTTCATTTTCTTTTTCAAATGGTCTAATAATGTTACAAAATAAGTTCCTATTACTTACCGTCTCAATGTATTCGATCAAGATGAATCCCTGGGAATCCCAAAAAAACAGTGACGATCACTTTCCCGGCTGATGAAACAGTCTTCGCCTTGTTCAGAGCAGGTTTACCTTTCGTATTCCACTGTTTTAACTATTTCTGTGTTTCAGGAGTATAGTAGTGGATCCAAGTTTTATCAAAAACGTCTCGCTATCATTCCAACAAGGTCTTGGATATGTCCATTCCATTGACATTTAGTTCAAAGTGTTCAATAGCGACACTTAATGCACAGTCAGTTTTCTCATTCACAATTCTTCATGTAATAGATGATAAACGCGTTCCTTCGACATGCCCACAGCCAAAGCTGGGCAAATAGGGCCGTTGACTTTTTTTTATGACTTCTAAGTACTATATTTTAAAAGATTTTTTTTCAAAGAGCCTCAAATTTGTAAATATCACGAAATATCCATTAGATCTTTTACAAATAAATATTGAAATTTGTGTAATATTTCGAAAAAGTCACGTGATCTGAAACAAAATGTGACGTCAGAGTACATACAGTGTGACAAACTATCGCCTACTTTTATTTATAAATAATGTTAACTGTTTTCCTATTGGTTATGAATGAATGACGTGCTGTATGTACGTCACAGGTAGTTTTTCACGAGTATTTCTGGCCCCAATCTTTTTATTTAATTTTTTACGCAAGTAACAATAAATTATTATATCTTTTTATTACTATAAAAAATATTGCATAAACATTCATTCAAAATACTATTTAAAAAATGTGAAATCAGCTCATTACTTTTGAAAATTAATTAAGTAGAATTACAATTATTATAGTTCATCCAGGGATCATGTTCCGAAGACTCGTTATCGTTTTATTACGGCAGTACAATAGAGGGTCCCAATAGCCTGGCATGTGCCAGGGCTGTAATGAAAAATTTGAGTAGGGGTTTGAAATATTTCATTTCACACATTTTACTTTTCAAAACAGTAAAAAAAAATTGTTTAATATTTAACTGTTTTAAAAAATATATTGTATAATCAGATATCCGTGACCACCCAGCAGGTACTAATTGCGGACCGTTAATCTTTGTTTATAGTGGCGATTTCCCCAAGAGGCCTATAACCACATGTCATTTAAAAAAATATATGAATATTTATTCGGACATCGTGCACTCGTCCTCGTCTTCAGAATTGTTATCGGACATATCTGAATCCCTTAAAGATATAATTAATGGATTCACGTCTTTGTAAAGTGATATAAATTTATTTTCTTCTTTTATGATATCTTGAATACAGTTACTCCATTGTTGCTGGCCAATATTTTCAACTTCTTCCCTGACTAATTGAACTACACTAGAATTTAATTGTGGTGATACATTTTTTGATCTAACATTGTTTTTTAGTTGGCTCCAAATTAACTCAATCGGATTGAATATGCAATAATAAGGTGGTAAACGTAATATTTTATGCCCTGCCTGTTGTGCCATATTGTCTATAACGTAAGACATCAAAATTCTGCTCTTTTATAATTTTAAGTAAATCATTTTTTGTTGCCCTTTCTGGTATTGGCATATTTTTCTTTACTAAAAAATCTATTATTTCAGCCTTTCTTGTTGCTGTCGTCGGAATTTTATTCTCTTGTCGCGAATGGTAGGTGGCATTATCCATGACTATTACTGAATTTGGTGCAATATTAAGAAGTAAATTATTTTCAAACCAACGTTCGAAGAGTTCAGCCGACATATTTTTATGATAGTCTGCAAAAGATGTTTTGAAATCTTTTGCTGATAACAAAAGTCCATTTTTAATCCAGCCGTTCTCGTCACCAGCGTGTAAAATAATTATCCGTCGTCCCTTCGATACAGGTGCATTTAGCGAACATTTACCTTTATCATTAACCCATCCTTTCTCAACAATATCATGCGTGTCATACCATGTTTCATCTAGATAGACAATATTTTTCCCTGCTTCGCGGTACGATTTAATTTTATTTAAATATTTGTGCCGTAACTCAACTATTCGCGGTTGTTCTAGTACTGCTTGTCTTTGATCTAATTTTTTGTAAACAAAACCCATTTTCTTTAAACACTGATGTAGGCATGATCGAGAAGGTACAAAAGAAATATCTTTTCTTAACGTTGTATGTAAAGATGATAATGTGTGAACAATATTATTAGCATAAGAATTATGTATTGTTCGTACTATATATTGTTTCGTAAAATCATCTATTTTGTCAGTATCTGAATCTTTTCGAACTCTTTTAGGTACCGGACCACCTATTCTGATAATTTTTTTAACAGTTTTATCACATACCTTTGTTAGTTGGCAAGTTTTCTTAAGAGCAAATGATTCTTCATATTCCTCCAAAAGTCCATTGTAAACATTCAACACGATTTGTTGTATATGTTCGTGCAAAAAGGTTTAAATATATTAGGCGATGGTAATACACTTTTACTAGCACTTTCTAATTCTTCGTTTTCTTCCCACGGGCGAAACATTGTTAACGTTGTTGACTGTTGAATTTAATTTAACAAAACAAAAAACACTTTCAGCCTTCGTACACTAGTTAGGAGTACCTCCTAACTAGTGTAATGACAAGTGAATATAATTAAACTCACCACCTATTTATATACCTACATAGCCACAAATAACGGTTTTATAATCCTTTGGAGACAAGTTCACAGACCTTATAATAAGCTATAAGAAAATTAGGGAAATTCTAAGTTCAAAAGATTAACGCATTAAAATTTTAAATATTAGCAAATACAGCCCTGGTAATCGGTTTAGAAAATCTGAAGAGTGCAGTCTTGGTCTACAGTCGAATACTGGGCGTAAAATATATACCAGCATTGCAAATACTGAACTGGTCGACTGTACGGACCGAAATATTTTGGTATTGCGGTTTTAGCTATTGTGAACCCATAGTAAAACGATAACGAGTCTTCGGAACATGATCCCTGGATGAACTATACTAACCAAAGTTTAATTGACTTATTTACTAAAAATAATTACTCTTAGAAAAAAGTAATTAAATTACTAATTACTATTGACTATTGAAATGTTAATTATTTTTACTTACTTAAAAAATCATTCATCTTGCAGTAATAATAATAATAATAATAATATCATTACCGATATCTGTGTACAAAGCAGATTGGCACACCTAGCAATGGGTAATATGCCGTGATGATATATATATATATATATATATATATATATATATATATATATATATATATATATATATATATATATATATATATATTAATAATAATAATACTATACTGTTTAATATAAAAGGCAACAAAAATAAAAATAAGAGTAATAAACAAATTTATAAAAAATATCGACACGGGTAGCGTACTGGCTTAACATGTTAATGGTTCCAGGTTAGAATCTCAAGTAAGGTATGGATGTAGAAAGTGTCTTTAATGATTTAATTTCATTGACATACTTGAACCAGTACAAGAGTAAATCCATCCTATAATGAATTAAAATTATGGATACTGCGTTCCAATTAAATAAATATATAAATGCAAGAAGTTAATTTTGGTGTTGCCTGCTACACTGTTGAATTTCCAAATTACAACTAAAGTAAAAATTTGCTACATTGGTGTAGAGGTTATTAAAGGAACGCCGTTGTTTATTATTGGTAACCTGTCGTTACAAGCAGTCAAGCAGATAATTAAGGTCATTCGTCTCCCGGGGATTCTCTCACTTTTTGGTTCTAATTAGTATTTGAAAATACAATAATTTCTTTTTCAATTCTTTTTAAAAATTTCAAAAGTTTTCGAGTATAATTACATTTTTTTACAAATCTATTAGTAGGATTTTTAATGTTTGTGTTAAGGTTAAAAATGTCATTTTATGACACCAGTTTTAGAAAGTGACAGATAATTGTTACTTTTAACATTCGTGTTAAAAGTGAATTAGTTACCTTGGTGATGACGAATTGAACAACAAAAAGCCATTTTTGACATGCGATGTTATCGGTGCTGGTCGCAGTTGTTGGCCGTCCGAAACATTCTTCATTAAATAAGCTGATAAGACCTATCTTTTCATGGGGGCAAATGATGGAGCAGAGTCATGTTAAATAGCGCCCGACTCGGCTTTAATTTATGCAGGCGTTTTGTCTTTTATATGCAGAAATTTAATCACAGTACGATAATCAATATTTTCCATTCTTGGGACACTTCTATAGTGCTTACTTCAAACGTCCATAAATATATATAGTGCCCATAATCTCCTAATTGGAGCATAGGGCCTCCACGAAAGATTTACATTTTGATCTGTCTTTGGCGATCAGTTTGGCTTGGTTCCATGATTTCCTGGTTTTTTCTAGTTCCTTGAGTACTGTCCTATTCCAGGTGATCCTTGGTCGGCCTCTTTTCCTGCTTCCCTGAGGATTCCAATCAAAGGATTTTTTGGCGATATTGTCTGAATCCCGTCTTAGTACATGTCCAATCCATTTCCACTTTCTTTGTTTTATTTCTTCATTAATGGTTTGCTGATTGCTTCGTGCTAGCACTTCGTTGTTCGTGACATAATCAGACCAGTTTATGCGCAGAATTCTTCTTAGGCATTTGGTAACAAATGTTTGTAGTTTTTGGGCTACTGGTTGGGTGACTTTCTACGTTTTGCAGGCATAGAGTAAGACTGCTTTGACATTGGTGGTAAAGATTCTGAGCTTGGTGCGAATTGACAGTGTTGGTGAGTACCAGATGTTTCTCAACATTCCAAAGGCTTGGGTAGCTTTTTTGATTAAGTTAGTTACATCAATTTCAGCACCTCCATTTACAGTAACAATACTACCCAGGTAGCAGAATTCTTGTACATTTTCCACTGGTTCATTGTTTATGTTAAAGGCAGCTAAGTTGTTGGTGCCTATTCTGAGACATTTTGTTTTCTGAACATTAATTAGTAGGCCGACTTGTTTTGCTTCATAAACTAAGCGGCTAATTTTCTGTTCCATATCTTGAAATGTATGAGAGAGGAGGCAGATGTCGTCGGCGTAGTCAATATCTTCCAGGAAATTTTGTAGGTCCCAGCGAATACCCCTATTTTCATTGTTAACTCTACGCATGACCCAGTCCAGTACTATGTTAAATAGTAGGGGTGACAGTACACAGCCTTGTTTCACACCCTTTTTAACGGCTATTGTCTCTGTTGTTTTGCCGTTGTGCAGTACTTGGCAAGTAAATTCATTGTAAAGTTCTTTGATAAGATTGCAAATTTTCTGCGGCACCCCGGTTAGTTGTAGAATCCTCTATATTGCCTCGTGGTTGATGCTGTCGAAGGCCTTTTTAAAGTCGACAAAGAGCAAATAGAGTGGAGCCTGCCACTCGCAAGATTGTTCGATTATCAACCTTAAGGCGTTAATATGATCAATGCAAGATCTTTGGGGGCGGAAGCCGTTTTGCTCACTCCGAAGCCTTGGTTCAATTTTGTCAGAGATTCTGTGAAATAGTATTTGAGTCATTATTTTGTTGATAATATTTAGAAGGGTTATACCCATCCAGTTGGAACATTCTTCGGGATTTCTCTTTTTTGGCAAATTAATTATCAAGCCTTCCTTCCAGGTAGTTGGGATACGTTCAGTTCTCCAACATTGGCTGAGTAGAGGGTGGAGAGCAGAGACAAATGAGTTGCAGTCTGCTTTGAAAATTTCGGCGGCGAGGTTGTCGGGACCGGCAGCTTTATGATTTTTTAAATTTGCAATGGCGAGTTTAGTTTCTTCGATTGAAGGTGGACTGGTGTTGATTCGTAGGGTTCTGGCAGGTGCCCCTTCAATGTCATAGTTGATCGGCTCAGAGTCCAGGAGACTCGAGTAATGTTCCTTCCATCTCTGAAGTTGCTCGTCATCCGTTGTTAAAAGTTTACCCTGTTGGTCTTTAAGAGGGTGCTTGGTTTTAAAGTTATTTGCAAGGAATTTAGAAATCCGGTAGAGTTCTCTTGTGTTTTGGAGCCGTGCTGCGTTTTCGGCTTGGCTTGCAAGGTTGTTAATCCAAGTTCTTTTATCTTTTTGGGCATGTTTCTTTACTAGTTGGTTGACTCTTTGGTATTCGTCGGCTAACCGACTTTTTTGGTTGCGAGTTCTTGTCATGTTTAAAAGGCCTTTTAGTTCCTTGCGTTTTTGAATTAAGTCTCAGGTATTTTCAGATAGCCAAACCTTTTGACCTTTTCTCTTAAGGTACATCTTCTGTTACTTGTAGGGTGTTTGAGGTTTTTTTTTCCATGAACTGGTTGTATTTGATTCAGTTGTAGAGGGTCGTTCATCATTTATTTCGTTTAATTTGTTTCTTATTTCGTTTTGAAACTTCTTTAGTGTTTCAGGGATTTTGAACTTCTCAAGATTGAATTTCTTGCGTTTTGTTTTATTTTTATTGTGATTGACGCTGGCAATTTTTATTTTAATAGTTCCAATAAGTAGGTGGTGATCGGTTGCAGCGTCAGCCCCTCGGTAGCTTCTGACATCTAACAGGGAAGATCTTCATTTACAGTTTATGGCGATATGATCAATTTGATTTTCCGTATTTTTGTCTGGGGATATCCATGTGACATGGATCCTTTTGTGCGGAAACAATGTTCCTCCAATGATGAGTTCGAAATTGTGACAGAAGTTAATGAAAAGTTCTCCGTTCTCATTACATTCACCAATACCATGTTTTCCCATAGTAGATTCATAATTTTGATAGTCAGAGCCTACTTTGGCGTTTAGGTCTCCGAGGAGGATTATGATGTCGCCTTTATTAACATTTTCAAATGTGCTAGATAGCTGTTCATAAAAACGTTCTTTCTCGGTGATGTCAGAAGGTTCAGTTGGTGCGTAACATTGAATTAGTGTCATGTTTCGCGCTTTTGTTTTAAATCTGGCTGTAATAATTCGGTCCGATTGTGGCATCCAGTTCATTAGGCTTCTTTTGGCTGAATTGGAGATAAGAAAGCCTACTCCGTTGGACCGGTTTTGGTTCTTGTCTTTACCTGAAAAAAGCAGGGTCATTCCTACGGAACAGTTGTGTTCACCAGATTCTGGCCATCTGATTTCACTTAGTCCGAGGATCTCTAGGTTATACTGCTGAGTTTCTTTAATAAATTGGAGAAGTTTAGATGGTTCAAGTAGAGTTCTAACATTCCATGTCCCTATTCGTGTCCGTTTCTTTAAGCCAAAAGTTGTTGTCGAAATATCCGTCCGGCTTCTTTCGCGTATGGTTTCAGTAATCAGGTGGGTTTAAAATGAGCGACAGATTAGCCCACTGCATCCGATTCTGGTGAATGGGGCTGTAATTCTTGCATGGTATCCAGACTTACCATAGTGCAAAAGGATGGACTTGCAGACAGACGTTGTAGGTTATACCGCCTAGATTCGGTCGTCAGAGCCTCGTTCGCGTTATCCAGGGTGCACTACTTGGAGGTGAGGTTGACAATTCATGGTGTTGAAACTACCCTTGCACCCCCTTGCAAACGTCCATAGAACTTAAATAACCGTCGCTTCCAGCGTATCTTTTAGATATACATGTATGTATTTTGTTTCGGCATTTTCAATCCCTATGGATAATATCCCTAGGATGGCTTGCATTGTCGCTTCTAGCATAACTTTGACATAAGCTAATTTCACGAGTGACACTTAACAGTAACAATGTGAGCAAATTAATTAGGGTCGTAGTTACCAACTTATAGAAATTTACCATATTTCGGAAACCACCCTCGTATTTGGATTACTTAGTTTTTTTTTTTTTGAATGCTATTATTTATAATCATTAATTCATAAGTAATCACCAAACGTAGTACACAAGTGATGCTACTCAAGATGTGTATAGAAGGTATAATCCATATTTTTTATAATACCTATCTTCAAATATAAATTATAAATTACTTTCAAAGTCTGCAACAGTGGTTTAAATTTAAAAAGTAACCGCTGTAATATTCTACCGTGAGCTTACACGTCAAAACAAATTTCGTAATGAAACGTAAGCGTTGACATTATACAGGCTGTCCAGGATAAGTTGTTCAATATGAATATTTCCAGAACTATAAGAGATAGGAAGTCTGTTAAATTAGACAAAAGTTGCCTCATGATGAATCCATTTAAACAGGTCGTTAAAACAGATATAGTGTGCGTTATTTCAAGAAATGAGTGCCTATAAGTTGTCAAATATCTATTTTTGACATGTTACTTGGCTGGACAGACTAAATGACGTTCATTTTTTGAAATACTGCATACCAAATCTATTTTTTTTTTCATGCTTATAAATAAAACTTTCTCAGACACAAAAATCGCAAATTTAAGAATTTCGACACTTAAAAATACGGATTTTATTCTCTAAATCTTTTTGTATAAAGCATTAGATAATGTTTTACGGGACGGATAAAATTTTTGAGAAAAACTGTTTTCTCATGTTAAACGCCTATTTCACAGCTTATAGTCACTAGACATCTAGTGACATGATTTTGTTCTCAAATAATAAAATACGTACCACAAAAATGATTTCCTGATGGAGAAACTTTTGTCTAATTTAACCGGCTTTTTCTCATAGTTCTCGAGATCCCATATTGCACAAGTTATTATGGAAATTTTGTTTACTCATGCCATATAAGCTCAGTACCTACTGCTTCTGTAAAATGAGTCGACACCAGTCAATTTAACAAAATACATGTTCGCGGATTTAGTGGTTCCTTTAAATACGTGATATGAAACCATGATAAATATCTTGTTAGTACTGAAAACTAATTTGAAGATCGCGCGAAATACATCTACTCGAGGTTTACTGCATGATCCGAATCCGGACACAATCAGTCTGATTCTGAGAATACCAACACATGACTAAAAATTAAGTTGCACGGATGATTGATATATTAGCATTTATCGAAAAAAACAATTAAGCCACTAAATTACAGTTTTTATACAGTCTTTTCACTTTAGGCAATTAAAAACGAGGGATGTGTAATGTGTTTCAGATGATCAGTTATTAATGGTTACCATCGATTACATGTTTCCGGCGGTGAGTGCAGTACCTGTGGTTTTTGTACAGATACTATACAACATGCTGCTCCATCCCGAAGTACAAGATAAAATGCAGGCGGAGATCGACGAGGTTGTTGGACGCGGACGTTTACCTACTCTTGATGACCGCCAAGTGTAAGAATCATTACCCTTATATTTTAATTTTAATTAATTTAAACTGCATTATGTTGCATTATAGAAAATTTCTAGTATTTTTATGCCTATACTAATTGCTACGGATGTGCACATTACCTAATAAATATTTGATCAATTTTTGTAGAATTGCTCAATTCATGAAATTTTAAAACGCCAGTAGCAAAACTAAGCAAACCTCGATTTGGTCAGCATAAAAAGAAAGTCTTAAACCAAACAGTGGTACACGATTACTGCGCATAAATAGGAACTTTTGTTAACCATCAACATACCGGGTGTTGTTTTTTCAAGGTGCTGATAGGATATTGACATGGGGAATCAGTTTATTGCAGATTGTTGCCCCCCGTTTTAATTTAAAACGATGGTTGTGGTGTCAATAGAAATATGAAAAAATTGTACACCAAACCACACCCAATACATGTATGTAATTTTTTGGTTCCGTAAACTAATTATTAAATTTATTCAATTTATATTAACAACAATAGCCATGACATTTTTGAATAAAAAGATAAACAAATGCTTGATATTTTATCTGTCAGAATTTGTTAGTTAAGAGTTTTCGTATTACTTTCTTTTTAATGTTTTAACAGAGTAGAAAATGCTTCACAAAAATTAAAGTAATAAAATTATAACATAAATCAAATTTTCACAATTTATAGATTATAACAATACTTGACACATAAAATGTCAAACATTTTTTGTTCAAATCCCACGGCTATTGCTATTAATACGGAAGTAAATAAATTTAATAATTAATTTATGGGCCTAACATATCACATAATATACTTGGTAATTGGTGCCATTTGATATTGAATTTTTTTATGTTTCTATTGATCCCAACTATCTTACTAAGTTAAAACGGGAGGCAACAGTCTGCAAAAAACTTATTTTCCATGTCACTCTCCTATGTGCACCTTGAAAAAACACCCGGTAGATGTGTGTGTGTGTTTCTATTACAATATTTGTCTGAAACATTTTTTTCTATCTGTCCAAAAAAAAAAAAAGTTTTTATTCACTTACTTGGCTGGCATAATATATTAACAAACTAAAAAAAATGTATTTAAAACGAAGTAGCTTCTGAAAACAATGAAACAAAAAAGGGAATAGATTTGACAAGTACTTAAAAACAAGTTACTTCAAATTTAGCGCACGTGTATGTCTTGGATACTGCGCTACCGGAACTACTTGAAGACTTGCCACTAAACATAAGACTGAGACTTTGGTTTCAGCATGATGGGGCACCGGCTCACACAACGCGAGAAGTCACCGCATTGTTAAATAGAAAATACCCGAATAAGTGGATTGGGAGGAGAGGTCCAGTTGCGTGGCCAGCCCGGAGCCCCGACCTAACTCCACTAGATTTCTTTTTTTGGGGTCAGATGAAGACCTCTGTTTACGAGACACCGGTGAACACAGAGTTAGATCTAGTGGCTAGAATCGTGGCTGCAGCAGAAGATGTAAAAGAGAAGCAGGCAGTCCTTGCGAAGGTCTCCACCAACATCAAAGCACGCTGCCGGGCTTGCGTTGCTGCGAATGGTGGCCACTTTGAAAATCATATTTAGTCCCACCCTTGTTGTTTCATTGTTTATTGTTTTATTTTTCTTGTTTGTTTCTTGTTTTTCTTGTTCAATGGCAGCAAGCCTACTTTGTTTTAAATGATTGTTGCAGTTTGTTAAAATTTATCTTGCAATTCAATTTGAATAAAAACTTTTTTTGGCCAGATAGATAAAAAAATTTCAGACAAATATTTTAATAAAAAGTTTAAGGATTTTAAAAAAGTTTTATTTTCAAAAATCGATGGGGTGGTTTTCAAAATATCTTGTTTTGAAATTTTTGATTGGTCGCCATTTTGTTATAATAGAAAATAATTGTGAATACAAGTGTTTTAGAGAACCGAAAGCAAATGCTGAAAGTTTTTGTATTTTTTAAATATCCCTTATAATAAGAGAGTTATGACGATTTTTCGAAAAACAAGAGAACGCCAATAACTATGAACTGGGGCTCCAAATCAAAAATTTGAGCTAAGAAAAGTTGTTTAAGCTACATAAATTAATGTAAATCAGAAAAAAAATATTTTAATTTTCGGAGATATACCTATTTTTGACTTTTTTTAAACGGTACGCCCTGTCTATTTTTATACTATTTAGTACGAAATAATTTTTGCTTTAAAAAAGTTTCATAAGTTATACCTTCTAAACTTAGTAGTATTCGAGATATTGAAGAAAATATTAAAATAATTTTACTGGAAATTAAAGCTGGCTATGGAAACACAATTTGACATTTGTATTAGTTTATTGTTATAAGCCTGTGAAAAAGTTTTTTGAATTGATAACTTAGATTATTATTTGTTGTAAAAATGGAAGAATACTCAATTAACGAAAAGGTAGGTATGTTGAAATGTTTCCATTTATCAAACAATAATTCAAGAGAAGCCCTGCATTTATACCGGCAAATCAAACATACTTTTTCAAATTAGAAAGAAAGCTACGTAGAACTGGTTCCCTGACTATGGTAAATCGCGAAGTTCGTCAAATAAATGAAAATTTGGAAGCTGATGTATTAGCATATTTTAATGTGCATTCGAGAAATTCAGTTAGAGAAGCTGCACTAGAATTAAACGTATCACATACACAGGTACACAGGATTTAAAAAAAGCATAAATTCAAAGCTTACAAAACACGTAAAATCCATAATCTCCATCCTGGCGATTTTGCAAGAAGACTTCACTTTTGCAATTATTTCATTCAGGAATATTGCACAAATCCACATTTTCTAAATAAAATTTTATGGACAGATGAAAGCCACTTTTCCAATAATGGTATATTTAATAGGCATAATACGCATTATTGGTAAACTACCGACATAAATCCACGCGAAACATGTATTACTAATTTTCAAGTACGTTTTTCAACTAATGTGTGGTGCGGAATTGTTAATAATATTATTCTGGGTCCATATTTTTATGAGGGCACATTAATTTCTCAAAGATATGTTTTTTTTTAAAAAATGAACTAAGGAATTTTTTTGATGATATACCATTAGCAGATCGGCGCGAAATGATATTTCAACAAGATGGTGCACCTGCGCACAATTCAATAGATGTAACAAACTATTTAAATCAAGATTTTCCAAATGCCTGGATCGGAACAAGAGGATCTATAATGTGGCCTGCAAGGTCTCCCGATCTATCGCCCTTAGATTTCTTTCTGTGGGGTAGCCATCAAAAACAAAGTTTATGTTACGCACGTTACTACACTTGAAGAATTAAAACATAGAATAAGACAAGCTGTGACCGAGTTAAATAATAAGATTAATAATACTGTAAATCAACATTTGTTAAAAAGGCTCAATTTTTGTATACAAAAAAATCTGATGTGGCCAGCACATAACCTCTCGCCGTATATTTTACCTGGCTGTATGCATAAAGCAAAGATTATTTTTATAAATACAAATAATATATTCATATAAATCTATGACGTATAAACTTCTTTATTATTCAATAATAGCATGTCTCAACATGAAGATATTTTACCATAAATTATGTTACAATAAATTACAAAGTAGAGTTTACCATATATAAATATTAGGCTGGTAACAGCAATTTTCAATTCGAACAACTTTGTTTACTTTCTCTTCATATTCTTCTAGTAAAAACATTAATTTTGGGCGGTCTAAAATGTATATATCTGGATTGTGCATCTATTCTTATATATCTTCTTTTACATTTTATTTTTTCATACTTGTTATATCTAAATAACCTTAATTCCCTTTAATAAAGTGACGGATAGATTGCACTCCGATTTTGTCAATATTTACAACTTACTTGAGAAGAATTTGATAGCTTTTTCGCAATTCAAAATTACTATAGTACTGGTGTACATTGTCCCATAATGTTTGAAACAAATTTAAGTCCTTCAACCTAGACTTGTCATCTCCATAATAGTCACAGATCAAGAACTAAGGGATTCTCCAAGTACATTTTTAATTCATTACTCATTATTTCTGACACTGACATTTATCTGTCAGTTACAAATAATTTAAATTATCAACTATTTTTCATGGCATTCTTTCGGCTGTCAAATTTATTACAACAGATTATTTTATATATTATACTTCTTTTATCTCTAAATCTATGGAATATATAATAAAATATTTAAATGTATCAGATAGAGAATTTAATTTTCTTTAATATTACCACGATTACAATTTTCAAAAAATAATATTTAGAAGATTTTTTTTCAAGAATCTTCTACTTCCGGTTGTCCAATTATTACCAAAACCTTTTCAGATCTTCCCATGAATGTCCGATTGGGAAATACGTTGTTAAACAAATTTTAAGTCTTATAGTTTTTGAGTAACCGTCCTTCCAACATCCCACACACACACACACACACACACACACACACACACACACACACACACACACACACACACACACACACACACACACACACACACACACACACACACACACACACACACACACACACACACATCCACACACACACACACACAGACATCATCGTAAAAATGTTAAAATCGGATTGTAGGGACCTTAAAACGTGCTTATTCAATAAAATCTGGATATGCGATTTTTAGCATGAATGCAATACCTCTCTTAGCGAGAGGTAAAAACAGTGAAAATTTTGAACAATTTTTATAGTGTTACCAGTATGACAATAATTTGATGTAAATTTGTAAATTAAAATGTTTCGTAACTCAATAATTTTATTTTCATAGCCAGCTTTTATTTCGGGTAAAACTATTTTAATATTTTCTTCAATATCTCGAATTCTATTAAGTTTAGAAGGTATAACTTAAAAAACTTTTTTAAAGCAAAAATTATTTCCTACTAACAGTATAAAAATATATAGGCTGTACCATTTAAAAAAAGTCAAAAATACGTATATCTCCGAAAATTAAATTATTTTTTTCTGATTTACATTAATTTAATTAGCTTAATGGAAACACTAAAAATTTTATTTGAAAGATTTTTTTGTATCTAATAACTTCCGAGAAAAACCGCGTTTCCTAGTTCCGTTTATATATATATAATCAATGCTGATATTAACGAAGGAAAAAAAAGGAACCGTTACTGAATTAACCAGCGTAAATTTCATCCCTTTGTAGGGTTCGGGTAGAATCGCGTTCTTATAAATTATTGTAAATTTTAAGATTTGGAAAATCCACGTTTTATCGTATCAGCATTAATCGAGATAGCGTTATTAATTATCATTAATTATCTGTATAAATAATACAATACAGTTTGTAAATTAAATTTAGAATATTTACCAGCTACAGGGAAACACATAGATCATGCAGAAATAGCGCGCGAAATTTTTATATAAAAAGATTGTAAAAGGCTGGTATTTCTTGGGACAGTAATTATAATAAAAGTCTACCTTAACCTAAACAAAATATTTATATACACGGTGTCCAAGTTAACGTGCTTACTATTAGGATCTTGTGAATACTAAGAGATACTAAATTTGTTGAATTAGACAAAAGTTCCTCCATTCAGGAAAATTATCTACGTTCTTTCGAATAGCGATGCTCAACTTTTATCATGACTGTTAAATTTCGAGTTATGATGTTAAAGTTTTAATTTTTATATGGACGTCGTATTGGAAAGTTACACCATTGAAGATATTTTTTATCTTTCCAACGATGTATAACTTGTCTATGTTCTTTTGTTAAGTACAACAAAATAATATTTAATTTATGGGCTAAAATTAATATTTGTTCCAATGAAATAATTGAAACACAATTAAAGATGTGGTTACTTTTATTGGTAATTTCCTAATTTATTTCTCAAATAGTATATTAGAAAAACAATTTTCATAAGGCAATCTCAATCTATTAACGTACGTGTCCAAGTTTGGAAAACGAGTCGCACATTTGAATAGATTGTGAATAAATCCGCATATTTCTAGACTCCGCATTAGAATATTCCAATACAATAACATGTTACGGAGATATAAACTAAACTTATAATACTGCGCTAATATTACAGAATTACAAAATATGATACATATTTCAGTTTATCATTTAGCTAAGGCCTTACATTTAATATTTGTAACATGCTTTGCTATAAAAACCTTTCAACATGTATAAAACATTACATTAGAATGACATCATTGTGACGAAGTCCCACTTAATTACAGTTTCAGTGAGTGTATTTGTGTATTGCTGCATCAATACGAGGTCTGTTAAAAAAGTATCCGACCTTTGGCCGGGGGAAAAAAAACTGGCATACCTGGAGTGTTGTAAACCTAATATCCCTCAAAGTAGTCTCCTTGGGACTCCACACACTTCTCCCAGCGGTGCCGCCATTGTTGGAAGCATTCCGAGATAGCCTCTTTCGGAATGGAGTTTAGCTTGGCAGTTGTTGCAGCCATAATCTGTCTCTTGTCTGAAATCGCGTTCCTTTCAATGTACTCTTGAGTTTGGAGAACAGCCAGAAGTCGCAGGGGGCTATATCAAGAGAGTAAAGAGCCTGTTGAACCACAGGAATCTTGTTTTTCGCCAAAAAATCTGAATCAAGTGCGAGGAATGTGCTGGAGCATTGTCGTGATGGAGGCGCCAATTTCCTGTTGACCACAACTCCGCACAGCGTCACGTAGGCAATGGAGGACATCCATGTAGTACTCTTTGGTGATTTTTTTACCCTGTGGTGCGTACTCGGGCGTACCACACCGCGGGAATCAAAGAAAGCAGTCAGCATGACTTTGACGATGTGCGGCCGTCTTTAAACCGGTTGTACCAGTTCTTAATTTGTGTGATGCCCATAGCATCGCCACCGAAAGCCGTCTGAATCTTCCGAATGGTTTCCACCTGGCTGTCGCCCAGTTTCAGACAAAATTTCATGCAATAGCGCTGCTCCAGTCGTTCCGTCATTTTCCTTGCAATGAAAAACCGACGAGAGCACTACACACTATCTCACTTAAATGCTTCTTGCCAGCAACAGACGTTATCGACAGGCGGGAAAAAATTCAGGCATGCGCACGAAGATTTAAGGTCGGCTCATGCAAGCGCGTGATTCAAATCCATCAGGTTTTCGCAAAAATAATGTCGGATACTTTTCTAACAAACCTCATATATACTTTTTGATTTTCTAAATAAGTTATATAATTAATGATAATGGTATGATAAATATCAATATAACATTAAATTACATAATAGCTCAGAAGTCTGGATAAGAACTCAATAACTTCATAAGATAACTAATAATTATGTTTCAAGGCGACAATCTATTTAATATTTTCTATGATTTACTATTTACTTTTACTTACAGTATGCCATACACAGAAGCAGTCATTCGTGAAGTAATGCGAAAAGAAACTTTGGTACCTCTTGGCATTGTTCACAGGGTTACAGAGGATACTACGCTTAGGGGTTACATTCTTCCAAAGGTACGAAATAACATGAAAATAGAATTAAATAAATATATCCTCGTGACCTATTTCCCATTTTCGGGTGTTTTAATTCAATTTTATTTGTGGATTTCGGTAATACCAATATAATTATACAGTCAAGGTGCTTATCAGGCATCTCTTCGCGAGCACTCAAAGTTATCATGGATCTCACTTATGTGTTGTTTAAAAATTGGAAATAATTTTCAAGTTTGACATCAGTCAGTTTCGAACCTGGGCTTTCAGTACCATAATCGGCCATTTATTGTACCCAATCTAGCTGTGCATATCCTTAAAAAATAGAAACCTAATACATGTAAAGGTATCTAATTGTTTTTAGGATACTTTGGTTATAACATCTCTATACGGTGCACATAACGATGAAAAAGTTTGGGGCGACCCGGAAAATTTTAGACCAGAAAGATTTATTGACTCAAAAGGGAAACGACTTAATAAGGATTATTCATTGCCATTTGGAGCTGGTAAGAAAATTAAAGCTCCACTTATTTTACATTTAAATACATAGGTAGATGAGAAAATATAATGTAGGTGTAAATACAAATATTTATAAATTATGAATGTTTCATTTTTTCAACACTGTTAGCTAAATATTGAGATGATATTTTTCC